>JAEMWC010000546.1:220000-255000 GCA_016490735.1 Pachyseris speciosa | reverse complement strand
GGTCAAACATTGTTTGTTTTCCTGCTAGCAGAGGTTTCTCGCCGAAGGAAATTTGTTTATCGGCTAGTCACCCAACGTTATGTTTGTCAAACACATTGTTCAGGGAAATGTTTGATCGTTTAGCGGGGGCTTTAGTATTACATGTGTTTTGCGCAAAGAAGACAATTTCAGCAACTTCTGAAAACACAAATAATATCAATTCTTAATTTTTCTCGGCCCAGTGCGATTACCTATCCAACCATTGGTTTGTTTTCCTTTTTCTCTTTTCTCCGATATTTAAGCTTATTTCAAAATTGCTTAACAATTTTTATTAACTTGCTACGAAATTGTCACTTGTCTATTTTCCCTACCTTCTCCAAAGAAACCTACAAACCTACGCATCGTCAGTGAATTTGTTTTCTTGTAATGTTTTGTTATTCTGTGGTTTGTGAATCGCGGTCAATTCCTGTTGACTGCTCTAAACGATCAGGTTCACACTCTACGGACCGTTATGTAAAAACTTAAGATTGCTTAGTAACTTTTCTAGCTTACTAGAAGCTTACTTATCAACTTTCTTCACCCTTTCCAAGAATCTTCGGACAAACATAGGCGTCGTGTTGTTTTGGAATGTTTTAATGTTTTGAGGTTTTTGAACCGCGGTCAATTCCTGTTGACTGCTCTAAACACAAAATATTGGCGCAAGGAAAGCCATGCGAAGTTGCTCAATACCAGTAAATAAAATAATAACCATGGAGCTCCGCTTTTAGGCTTGGGTATATCTATATATTAGGTTCGGCACATGTAAAGTTCGACGTTTGAATCAATTAGGATCAACACTTTTGCATTTGGATCGACCTTGCCGTTCTATCCAACTGTGCCAGTCGAATAGAACGGCAAAAGTTCGACTTCGATTCAGACGTCGAACTTCACATGTGCCGAACGTAATGCACACATTACAAATACATTATATAAATTATTTTTACCCACAATTCTACACGCTCAAGCAAGGTGTCATGCGCAAAAGGCATGCTTTCAAACAAGATGGCGGTAAAAGCGGAGAGAGTTTGTACTTCACGCTTGAAAAACACGAAATAACGTCAACCTTTGTGTTTCTGCCCAACCGACGATAGGATCAGTTGAGGAACAGTCATGATTGTATCTCGTTGGGATGAAATCAATAACAAAGAACCATTTGTAAAAGTTACTTTCTACGGTGGTGTGGTGCCATTTGTATGTTTAACCGCCTTCTTCTATTTTCACGGATGGCATTAGCGAACATAACAAGCTTCGAATTTTTACAGTGTTGGTTTCGCCGCGGCATATTGATTCCATGAAGACTTCAAACAAGAACTGCCGACCTCAAAGGTTTTGTGTGAATTACCAAATTAAGTTCGACAACATTAGGTTCGACGTTTGAATCAACTGTCGAACTTAATAATTTGGGTCCACCCAAATAGGTATTAGGTTCGGCACATGTAAAGTTCGACGTTTGAAGCGGGCCTAAGTAGGACAAGGGCTAAATTTATGTAATTTACGATCTTTGTGACTTGTCCGTGTTTACCTGGGGGGCTCAAAGTGAATTTAAACTGTTTTGCCACCATGATAATTCCTTGAATAGAGAACAGGTGCAAAGTTGCTATGGCAACAGCTGTTGTTTAGAAAGCAATGCGAAAACAAACTTTGATCATACGTCGAAAAGATATTGTAGTATCAAGGAAATCGAAGTTTGTCTTCTATAGGAAATTTTGATTTCACCAGGTACACCCCGAGGCCAAAAAAAGCTCATGCGAGCCTCCTTAATAGAAAAGACTTTGGAGTAGCTGTAACAGTGTCAGTCTCCTCGCCAAGAGAAACAAACACATGAAGAAAATATTTCACTAAACTAAAAGGTAGTTGCGAAGATGTGAATGATCATCGCGGTTATATTTAGGAACACTTTTTTTGCGTTTACTGACTCTTTATTTGCAACTGTACTATTACAATAATTAATTTATACAAAACTACACATTAACGTACACATACATACGTGCCTCTACTTGCACACTGATTTCTTAAGGTTACAAAGAGTAGTTTAAGTGTACAAACACATTAGTGTTGTTAAACGCTTTGATTGGGGCTTTTGAATATTCATACAAGGTACATAGTTTTGTCATTTGTATTGTCTTAAATGTGTCAGATAAATAACAGTAGTAAATATAATAATATTAATAATAATAACAATAATAGTAATAGTAATATACTAATTACCTTGTAAGAAGGCCCATTTTTCGAACAGTTTATCTCGTTCACCTGATTTAGTAACAATATATTTCTCTAATATTAATTTATGATGGACAACAGATAAAAATTCAGAAAACTGAAACTTAGTTTTAGCGCTGGCGTTAACGTATACACGTATATACTTCCCTATAATATAATGGTGAGGTGGTTGAGGGCCAAATAGTATCGAGATGAATGAAGTGTACCGTATAAAATATCTAGATTCGAAAGTTGAAGTTGTTTTTTTGGTGTGGTTACTATACCAATTTTGAAATTCTACCCAGAAAGAGTTAGCATGATTGCATTCAATGAACAAGTGCCAGATAGTATGGATCTCAGCAGGACAAAACGGACAAGTTGGCGAATCAACTATCTTCATTTTATGTAATAAGCTTTTAGTGGGTAGAATACTATGAATGATCTTATAATGAAACATTATTAGTTTAATTTCTTTTGTAACATTAAAAGGTAAAAGGTGACCTTGCATGCTTCATCCTTTTTCAAGCGGTATTCCCGGAGTTTCTTTTCTGTTGTAGGAGGAGGCAACTTCTCCAAAGACAGTAGTTTATTATATATCGCTTTGTATGTAAGGTTCACTAATTAGATCAGGGGGTGCAATATTTGGGAGCATTTTAGATTTTAAAAGCTTTTTCCAGGATGAAGGAATGGAAGAAAGGATACTATAATATTAAAGGAAATTAAACTTTCTGTTAAATTTTGGCAGAGGGAATTAAAGGATAGAAAAGAGTTCTTTTCTGTGTCAAATAAATCTGAAATGTAAATAATGTTAGCTTGATGCCAGAGGGGGAAATATATTGATTTTTTTTTGTTCACAATTAGAAACCGATTGTTCCAGATGACTTGATTTAACACCTCAAGTTTATTTTGAGGACACGTCGCAGCAATTTTCTGCCAATAGGAAATGACATCCTTATAAAATCTGGGGAGGTGCTCACTAAGGTTAAGAAGCTTAATGTCATAGTTACACTGGAATAAGAGGTTTCCACCAACATTGGCAAGGAGAGAGGTTGGAACACATTTCCATGGTGCGTTGTAATCCGAACATAGACGGCTTACCCAATTTAACGCTTTGTCAAAGATAACGAAGTCTTTCATTTCTAACTGACTCCCCTCTCTCCAAGATTTTATCAGGGTTGTCTTTTTGATTTTCGCAGGTTTATGATTCCACACGAAATCGAAAACCATTTTATTCACTTCTTCGGCGAAGTAAGAAGGTGTTTCCATAGAACTACAAAAAAGATTCAACAACATTTATTCTTCCGTAGAGTGAGAAGGCTCTTTGTGACCAGATCAGTTTAAAGTTTTCTGTAGCTTTGCCAGTTTATTGGCGAAGTTTCTCTTGTTTTATAACTCACTATCGAACGAAAAATACGTGCCTAACGCATAAACAGGCTCTTCACTTAACTGAAGATTTAAAATTCCGTCTATTTTATTTCTGATCGAGCCAAGCCACAGCATTTCAGATTTTGATACATTTATTTTCAGCCCGGCACATCTTTGGAAACGGGAGAGCAGTATAAAAAGATTACTTTCAGAATGAGCGTTGGCAAGGAAAGCTGTAGTATCATCCGCTTATTGTGATAATTTAACTTCTTTGCTCTCGTCTATTTGTGTCTTCTATTTCACTGGAATTTCTAATATTCTATATATACTTCTATGGCAAAGACAAATAGCATACCAGAGAAGGGGAAGCTTTGGCGGACTTCTCGTTCCAGAAGGAAGTGGTTAGGCGGTTAGGAACACTACTTAAGCAGTAGTGAAATGCAATTTGGTCTGAAATCATACGCGTGATTTCAAAATCGAACGAGCGCGCAGTGCGAGTTTGATTTGAAATCACAAGTATGATTTCAGACTAAAATTGCACAACACGAAGTTTATTACACACGTTCTCAAATCACAGTTTTTTTTTGGCAATAGTAATATTTATTTATCCATGAAATTTCATTCATAACACTTTTCATTTTCAGTTTGATGGATTTCAAACAAAAATAGTGCGATTCTTGAATAAATTGTACTATTGAGAGCCAATCAGATTGCAAGGATCACCAGTGATTTCAAAATGGGTGTTATAAGTCTGAAAAAATTTTAGGCTTGTACAGGAGTCGAATCCATGATCTCTGCGATGCCGTTGCAGTGCTCTACCAAATAAGCTAACAAGCCTGAACTGGGAGCTGGTCATTTTCTCGGTTCGTAATAAGCCGGTGAGTAATGAATAAATGACCATGAATATATGAAAATCTTATATTAGAACTGAGGATTAAGAAACTCCTTAATCCGCAGTTCAAATATATGAATTTCATATATTCACGGTCATTTATTCATTATTCACGGGCTTATTGCGAACCGAGAAAATGACCAGCTCCCAGTTCAGGCTTGTTAGCTTATTTGGTAGAGCACTGCAAAATTATAGAAGAGTATATGAAACGAGCTCGGTGTCACCCATTTTTAATTGGGATACTTGTAGGTATATCGAGTTATAAATCATGTCAGACATCGGTTTTCTTTCGTGTGCAACAAAATGCCCAGTAGGAACACGTGGAGGTGTTTCATTGGTCAATGCACGATAGAAAGCACGTGGCGTCGTTTACGTAATTCGCAAATTTTCATACGATTGTTTTCGTTTAATTTGACACCTTCCACAACCTGACCCAAGTGAGCGCTCAAGGTTATACTGACTGTACCTCGAAAGACCTTTATTTACTACAACTTAATATATAGTTACTATTTACCATCCGCACGGCCTAGTTGCTCAGCGCAATTAGCTTTTACTATTTCTGAGTGGCTGTGCTCTCTTCTTTTAACAATTATTTCCGTTGAATAATTTTACTTCTTTCTATCAAGAGCAACAGTAAAGATTGTTGTTGTTGTTGTTGTTGTTTTTGTGCGTAAGGTTTGCAGTTTCCAAAGGGTAGGGGGTCAAGGCGATCTCGTTATTCCATATAAGAAGTTCCAATAGAGATTTCGCTTGGTGACAACACCGAAGGCTCTATCTTTGTTGGCACGCTCGTCACGCCAACTGTCTCTTGATTTTAAGCGTTCACTGCAGCTGCAATTCGGCTGGGTTGGTGAGTATTGGCAACCTATGAAGGAAAGCAGAGGTGACAAGCAATTTCACAGCAAGTGGACCGCCAAAAGTCATGGAAATTCACGAGAGAAGTTGTGTCTCTCGCCGTTCTGTAAGTTTATTCCGGGACCTCACTGACACGAAAATTTTACCGGGTTTTGACTTGTAAATAACACAATCGGTACAATATTTTGGCAGCATAACCGGGTGGCTCGACACATTCTTAAAAAAATATCTGAAATGGAAATTGGCGGACTTCCAAGTCGTCGTTACACAAGAAATACCCAGGATTCCACTGGGTCAATGACGTGAAAATTGCAAACAGTGAGAGCAACTGAAATCAAATAGCGTTATCCACGACTTTTCTTACGTATACAATGCGTGATATCTGGATTTCGTCTGAGAAACCTGTCTCATGCATCAAATCGCCTTGTCTTTTCGACTTCTGAATAAACAATATGTTAAGAGAGGTGTCTATTTCAATGTTTTCAAATTTCGCCGGAGAGAAATAATGTTTTGAGAGAGCCAAAGTAAACTCCAAATAAATCCCTGGTTTACTACTGCCACATTCTATATTTAGAGCTTTTAGAAGATAAACAACGAATATGGACGGCAACTCTTACAAAAGGAAAAGTTAAGGTGGCTTTGAATCCGCTCCTACAAAAGTTTTTAACTTTGCAAGAGGTTGTATTTTATTATTTTAGTTATTTCCCGACAATAAAAAATGGGGGTCACCGAGCTCGTTTTTTCGTCATTGTCTCTTAAAACAAATATTAGGGGTGTTTCTAACAGGTTAAAGTGTTCCTATGGTAACCTCTTATTCTTATTTTGTGAATGACCATAAACTATTTAAAGACAGATCTTCCTTATGATGAGTTTCATATGACATCTCCTTTTAAAGGGTGTAAATGAATTTGGTTACCTCATTAGCAAGCATCATCTATCCCTCGATGCAAATTTAGCCATGCTGTTGTGGAGTTTGGCCTTGCTCTGAAACTTTGGCGCATTAACAGGAATTTGTCAATGATGTTACTTTTCCTTTTGATCATTTTCATTACGGCACAGGTTTGGTTTTCCGGCTCTTGGATTTTCTTTGAATCTTAAGTTCTTTTTTACCAAAGTCTTTTCTGTAAACGCTGGCTAAAACACACGTCATTTCCCCAACATGATTTCTTTTATGGTGCAAAAGGGGCTCTAAACTGTAAGTGGATAGCCTCGATTTCCTAGTCAGCCTCGTCCACACTTTGAGCAAGCACATTACCACATGTAGGATTTTGTATTGATATAATCACATATTTTTGTTAATTTAGTTTTTATTTCTTTAAAGCTTTTACTATCATATTTATCACCTTCAAATTTTTATCCGTGTAAGTGCGTTTGGATTCGTATCAAATAAATCAACTAAGGCGGCAAAGCAAGAACGTTGTTGCAAAATTAAGGGCGGAGACAGCAAAACCAAATGTTGCAATCGCAATGCATAAATCGGGCATGCGCGCAATGCTGGCGAAGGGAGCGATAAAATACTGCATAAAATAAACTTATAAAAGTGAGTTCAGTGTGATCCACGAGAAACTGTCTTGTGTCAAATCCCATTGTCAAACTTGTGAGCAAGCGTCCGCGGGACAATTTTCTGACAAAAAAAAAATCGAGCTTGCGGGTGGAAGTCTAAGTGACCGCGAACATTGAAAGATGAAGACGGAAAAAATGAAAACACATGGTCTTTGGTCTTGCGTATACAAATGAATCGATCATTTTTCCAAATTTCCCAAAAGTTATCAGGTAAATTAGTCCGTGGTTACTCTGCATGTGGCACAGTATCTAAGCAGCTTGCCTTGACACTGATAGTTTGGTCAACTGTTTCACGTAATTTAAATACTGAAACTCGCTTGCTCTATGAAACTATTAATGGACTGCCAGTATTTGTTGTAGCAAAACTTGCAGCACAATTCAGACCAGGAGTGCAGAATTTGAACCACGTGTTCCTTCGTTTTTGACTTTCCTGTCGGTTGTTACTAAAGGGATAAGATAAGCAGCCTTTTTCTAGCGAAGAAAATAAAGCCAGTAAGGTATTTTTCTTAGCAAAAGTTTACCCGTTGTGTGTTATTACATTATTCATTAACTATTCCGACAAGAAAAGCTATGAAAAAGTACCTGCTCCTCATCCCTGAATAAATGTTCCGTATAAGTCCTCGAATTCATGAGCGCTGCTCCTCACAACTGCAACACGAACGCCTTTGAAAAAGTTGAGCCCAGTGTAAAATATCGAAATGTAAAACAGTAGCATTGGTTGTAAGCCAGGAAAGCAGGGAGGAAATGATTTTAAGGGGAGTGGCCAAGGAGAAGTGGCCATGTTTTTTACAGTTGAAAATATTTTTTCCGATGTTTCACTCACAACCATAATTGGAAGGTCACGTGCCCATAACAAAAGACGCAACGAGCACTTTCAAATTTACGCGATCGCGTTCATATATTTCAATCATACAGCAGAAAGAAACGCTTACTTACTTACTTAGCTCCACCCTTCACACCAGAAGGCGCATACCATAACACCATCTAAGCCGCCCCCTCCTGTGCTGCTGCAGCTTTGGCCACGCCCCAATTCTTCCATCCAGCCTTGTCCTTTTCTTTCTCAACAATCCTGTCTTCCACCTTTCTCTCTCCTAACGCCCGTAAGACCTCCACCTTAATGCAATCATACAGTGCTTATCGCATGGCCGCCTTGTTACATATCCTAACCTGTTCTACTTCCTACACCCCACCTCAAAACTGACGTTTTTGATCTCTGCTAGTACCGCCCCTCTTTTGTGTGTGACCTTTTACTGCGATCTGATCCTGAATATCCTTCCAAGACATTGGTATTGCTTTCAACCTTTGTGATCTTCCATGTTTTGCAGCCATGCCTTGACAAGCTGTATCTTGCTCCTTCTTCCTCATCCTCTAGCTTCCCACACCTTCCTTAGTCTTAAGAATACACTTTGAGCTTGCTGCAGTCACTCCTATATACACCTCAGGTCCCCGGTCTACGATAGGTCCTAGGGAAATAAAGTAATTCATGTCTTCCACCTGTTCATAACTGAAAACGAGTCCACAATCCTCTCTTTACCTTGACATTGCTTCGTTACCATCTTCTATAATGACGCCGGTGACTTCTCTGGATCATTTTTGTTGTTGTTGTTGTTGCTATGGTGGCAGAAATCTGCAAAACCACAACTCTTTTCTTGGAGATAAACTTCAAGGTGTACTTTGCGAAGATTTCAATTCGATCCGGAATGCTCGAACGTTTAATACATGAGCCCTCCGCTCGGGAGACTGGGCAACCACTCCCCACGCTATCGAGCTTAAATAAATTGATTTTTTACAATAACTGTCAAAATTCTCGCCTTCTTATTGGCTCATTTCTATCATCAATAAGAGTACAGACAAATGAAATTTTTATTTGTGCAAAATTTAGCAAAATGGAGCAGGGTGAAACGCAGGACTTTAATATTGTTTTTAACTTTAGTTTTGTTTATGACACGCACTCTGACTCAGGGGAAAAAGAGCTAGAATTATCATATGCTGAACTCGTGTCTTATGTAGAAACTCCTGAAAATGAACCAAGTGAAAGAAAAACAGCCTTGTTTTCAAAGGCTCGTGGTTTCCGCAGCACTTTCACGATGTTATTACGAAATTCATCATCAATAAGAGGACAGACACATAAAAAACTGACGTCAATTTATTAAGTTGATTTTGATTTGATTCAAAGACAACTGCCATCATGTCCGTTGTTTTGTGGTACATCTCGAATAGAATTATCGAAACGGTGTATACAGTACGTAAGCCAAATGAATCAATCAATCAATGATACCTTCATTTATACACTGTTAAAAACTAAAGCTACACTTCAGGTAGTTAGTTCTAGGTCTCGGAGGGGGTAGTTTTCCCTTGGCATCTCGAAGATCATAATTCGAAATTATCGGTGCAAATATATTGCAGAGATAGGCTGGGACGAGTTTATAAGTGCAAATTTACACTAAGTATGCCTTTTGTTTCGCCCTTCAAATTGATAAATTGTCCCAAGCAACTAAATTAAGAAGGTATCTAGAGTTGATGTCATAGGTTGATTTGGTAATAACTCTGGCGTGGCGATTTTGTACTTTTTTGACGTTTATTACTCAGATATTGCGACAAGCCATCCCAAACAACACTACAGCAGTCAAAATGTGGTTCGATAAGACCTTTGTATATTTCGATTGCAGTATACATGGAAATAAACAGCCTGACTCGCTTAAGTGCACCGATACTGGAAGAAACACTGACGTTTTTCGAAATCGCGTGTATGTGGTTCTTCCACGAGAGATTTTCATCCCGAATAGGGAAGTAGGTGAAACCGAACAGGGGACAAAGAATTTGATATCTATCTGATAAGAAATTCTACGCAAGTGTCAGCACAGTTTCTAGTGAAAAGTAGATATAAAAAAGTTTCGGTGTTTCTACCGATGTCTAGGTGACGCGCAAGTTCATAATACACAGTGCTTACATTTTAGCCATTAAAGGGGATATGCCACGGTTATTTGTCGGTCTTTGGGGAAAAATTCCGGATCAGTTCATTACTAATAACGTTTTTATACACAAATTTATCACAAAACCCCAAGGTAGAGAGAGGCACCTCACAAAGGTGTGACAAGATGGCGGGGACGCCATGCATGGCTTTGAAGCGCTCTGCACAAAATGTATATTTTCTATCCCTGTTATGTTCTTATGAGAGGGCTTATGCGCCTTGAAACATCATCTAAGACTACATCCGTCTTCTGCTCTCTTTTTGTGCGCAATTCACTGGCACGGCCTGAGTTAGCAACATCTTCACGCCAATTGAAGACCACACCTGAACAAATTGTTCTGCGAAGCAGATTTGTCAAAGTCTGCCAACTTGTGTATTGTTGTTCTTTGGCTGCCCTGGTTCTATTAGAGAGTGATGTTTCCATAATCCTGGATGGACGCATGTTCCTTTAGACCAGCGCGGCCTAAATATCGCTCATTTGAACATCTGTAGCCTACCAAAGCATTGGGACGACAACTCATTCGACGTTATGTGCTTGGCCGAAACCTGGCTTAACTCTAAATGGGCGGATTCAGAACTGCACATAAACGGATATAATCTGATCCGTTCTGATCGCAGACTCTCAGACAGGAGGAGGTACTGCCAGCTATTATAACTTTAACCTAAAGGCTCGCCAAAGAACTGACATCAACCATGAACTTGACATCGAAGCAATCTGGTTGGAAATCACATCTCCTAATCGCAAACGATCGTTAGTTTGTTCTACCTATTGTCAATGTTCTAAACGAGTAAGGGCCTGGGAACGAATCCAAACTTCATTGAAAATCAATGACATTGAACTAAATCGATTCTCATATGAAAGGATATCTCAAAATAAGTACTGTCAGCAAGTTTGACTATGTTTGGTCGAAAAGTCGCTAGTTGACATGCATTTAGATCTTTGAAAAATCCCATACAAATGTCTCTATTTCGGAAAGTGTGTCCCTCCAACCATACAAAGTCTCTAATTTTCACAATTTTCAAAAGCGTTTGTTTCAGCTCCAATTCAACCGAACAGCTTCAAAGTTGGCAAGGTGACCAGTTTTTGAGATGCTCTTTCATGCAGCGTCAACAATTTTTTTCCAATCGAGGAATTTTAAAACTCATTCCCAGGCCTTCACTCGTTTAGAACATGACCAATTGTCCTGATAAAGCCACAAGTACTTATGGCACTTTTAAGCCATGCCTCGAAATAATGCTCGAACGAGCGTCGAGTGAATGCTCTGAGCTGCTTGTCTTGGGTGATTTTAACCAAGACCTGCTCCCAAAAAGACTATTCACCGAAGCGAGGAATCTTCGCCAGCTGTTCACCACCTATCAGCTGACACAGTTAATCAAGACCCCTACGCGGATCAGAGACCGTTTCAAAACGTTAATTGATCATATCTACACTACGAACACAGATAAAGTTATCACATCTGGGGTTGCTCAATGTTCAATCAGCTACCATTCGCTTGTATGTTTAATACGCAGAATTAGGAAGCAGCGTCGTCCCTCCAAGATTATACATTACAGAAACTTCAAGAAATATATACCGATGATTTTCAAAGAGATCTGCGTAATACCTCTTCGGAAGGCGTTGAGACTTCTTTAACTGTTAATGAGGCTTCGTATTTTATTTTATTTTTTGCAGCTCTAAGACGTGTAATTGACAAACACGCGCCCCTTTCTACTGAGAAGGTGCATGCAGTCGGTCTACTGTGACTTACTAGTGATGTATGAGCTTTGATGCGTAGGCGTGATTTCCATCACAAAAGAGCAAGGAAAACAAAGTCCCAACAAGAATGGATAACCTACAGAGATCTGCGAAACAGAACTACGCGCCTTATCAGAGATTCGAGGCGAGACTATTATTCAAACGTCATCAACGAGAATAAAAAGGACTCTGCCAAACTGTGGAAAACCCTGAAGTCAGTGATCCCTAATTAGGAACGGTCCTCTAGCATTGGATCCCTGGAAACCGTTTCCGAGTTGACGTATGAGCCGCGCGAGATCTCGCAAGGGTTTGCAAATTATTTTCATACAGCCATTATGAAAATAAGGCAAAGCTTGCAGTCTGTCCCTTCTACAACTGCCTTGTGGCCTGTAACTCGCAGTGTTTTCAAATTGACTAGAGTTGACGAAGAGTACATGTGCAAGGGGTTAAAGAAAATCAAAACATCGAAATCCACTAGCGTAGAAAGCATCCCTGCTCGTCTCCTCAAAGACGGAGCTGTTTCCCTGCGAAGCCTCTTACTCTTCTGATGAACCGATCTCTCCTGAGGATGCTATCCCGTCTGACTTGAAACATGGTTCTATGATTCCCGTCTACAAGTCTGGATCTACTACTGACGCTGCCAACTACAGGACAATCTCGACTCTACCTGTTTTTGCCAAGATCCTCGAACGTGCAGTTCATACCATGGTTTACACCTATCTCCAGAACAACCGGCTTTTATCTATCTATCAGTCCGGTTACCGGCCTCTTCTCTCAACAACTACGTCTCTCATAGATGTCAGTACTAAATCACTCCATAATATGGACAGAGGAATACTAAGTGGAATGGTCTTTTTAGATCTTTCAAAAGCCTTTGATACCCTAGACCACGACATCATGTTGGGAAAACTGTACTCACTTGGATTTTCAGATTCTGCTGTCTTGTGGCTTAAACCCTACCTAACAAACAGAACTTAAAGTGTCATTGTCAACGGAGTGGTGTCTGATCCGCAGGTCTATTCATTTTGGTGTCCCTCAAGGTTCTATCTTGGGACCGTTACTCTTTATAGTGTCCATAAGTGATTTGCCATCTATCGCAAAGAGCTGTGACACCCAGCTTTACGCAGATGACACTTTTAGTAGTAACTCTATGGCTGACATAGAAATTTACCTGGCTGGAAACCTCAACAGCGTTATTACTTGGCTCGAAAAAAAATTTCTTTTCCTTAATTATTCTAAGACTAAGATAAAACTTGTAGGAACACAGCAAAAGCTCGCTACAGTTATCAGTTTTTGTGTTATTGTACGTGATAACATCTTAAAGAGGGTTTACAAGTTTAAGTATCTTGGTGTTATGCTCGATTCGAACCTCTCGCGGAATGACCATGTTGACGCTATCGCTGCTAAAATTTCATCGCGTTTGGGCATGCTGCGCAAGGCAGGTGGGATCATCCCTCGAGACTGTTGTATCATTTTGTATGACACAATGATACTTCCCTTTTGATTACTGTCGCACCGTCTGGGCTGGGTGTGGAAAAACAAATCTTGACCACTTAGACAAACTCCAAAGGCGCGCTGTCAGTATCATTGAGGGTTGTAAAGTAAACACAGGTTGAAATAAACCGAACTCTTAGCTGGTCATCATTGGAATCACGTCGATAGTATCAAATCTGTCATTAAATACTCAAGTGCCTTAATGGCCTTACGTCTGCCTATCTGCTGTATGGTTTTTCCTTTTCGCGCGATTTCCACTTATACAATACACGCAATAAAGATCTTCTCCGTCTACCTTTAGCAAAGACCTCTAAATATCAAAGTTCTTTTCGCTACAACGGAGCTAAAACGTGGAATGAGTTACCTGGCATCCTTAGGAAAGAAGTATCCCTCAAGAAATGTAAGAAGGACCTTAAACGGTATTTTCGAACCTAAGCATTATAGCATTATACTCAATCGTTGATAACGTGAGGATTGATTAATGACCTTATTTATCAGTTACCTCTTAGTTAATAGTCTAATTTATCAGTTATCTTTAATTCACTAGTTGGCATTTTGTCTTTTATATACTTAGTCACATGTAATTTTTATTTAACTGTTAAAATATATATATATATATATATATATATATATATATATATATATATAGCCAAGCCTAAAAGCGGAGTTCCAAAAGCATTCTTTTTCTTCTGGTAATTACATATAGTCTACTTGTCACCCGTCTGACCTCACGCAAGCAACAGACCCACTGCTGTAAAAAATAGTATGGAAAGGTGATCTGAGCCAGTGGCACAGTGGATTTGGACCCCGCGGATTTGCACCCTCCAGTCCAGATCTGCTTGTGGATCAGATTTGGACCCCCTAGTCCAGAACTGCTAGCAGATATGAACCCCGTTTTATGGATTTGGACCCCCACCCCTTCTAAAACCAAGCGTTCTATTGAGTAAGGTAATAAAAATTCCTTTGCAAATTGAGTTTGGATATGTTTAAAAAGCAAAATAAAAATATTGAGGTAGGTTATTTTTAAAATAATCTTTAATACTTTGTGTAAAAAAAAAACCTGCTACGCCAGTTTACATCTATAAATTTTTAAAACAAAACATTTCTTAACAACTTAGAGCAACACCTAAGGACGGGTCTGTTTCCCCGTTCAACTGTAGGCTACTTAGTTATGGTTTAGAGCCACTAGAAACTGGTGGAGAAGCCTGGTGATTTCTCGTTTGAATCACTATTACATCAGATATATAGTGATTCAGATCATCACTTCATAATGAATCCAATTTCAATTATCCACAACCTCCCATGAGACAGTCGCAAATTAGAAATAGTCTATCCTTATGAAAGAAAAATACATAGAAATCAATAAAAATATTTAGATGATATGAATTAAGACCAAGATATTTCTTTTGATCAGTTACTTCTTGACCTTACTATCACAAAAAAAAACTGCTTGCTAGCATTAAGCTTGTCAATCAATGCACCTACAGTGTTTTCAAAACGAAATCCAGCTGCTCTTCTGGCCAGCCGAGTGTAAGACCAAGCAATTCAACTTGATAATAGAATATTGGGCATTTGGTTGATACCACTATCAAGATAATTAACAATGTAGTATGAGGATTTAAGGTAGCGATTCATCAAAGCAAAAGTGCTGGAAATCTGTGTTAGCCATCTTATTTTGATTTTCTATTTTGCATGGAAGGTAAGGTCTGAGTAAGGACTCGTCTCACATTTCTCCATGCACATTTGAAATTGCACAACATACTTCATCAAACATCAGAAATCTCATTAAACATTAATGCCAAATGTAATCCAAGCATCCCACAAGATTGGTGTGACCAGCTACTACTAAAATTAATTGTCAGACTGTATGCAAGAGAAGGATGTCCAAAGGATGCGTACATTGATGAGAAAGAGCTTACTTTAAGTTTAATTTTAAGTTTTAAATTTAATAATACTTTGTCATGCGAATACAACTAAGTTGATACAAAACAAAACAAAGTGCATGACCGGAGAATAATTGGGAGAAACTAAATTCCCATACAAATAATATTATCTAATATTACACATTCTAAAAACTAAGAGGTGAAATTTAAACGTGGCCCAAAGCTAACCTAATCAAATTAAATCGAATGCTTGTCTCTTACAAGTCACCCCTGATTTGAAATTGACACTAAAACTTAAGAAGTAAAATTGAAATACAATCCAAAGCTAACCTAATTAAATTACATACTTGTCACTCACAAGCTACATCTGATTTAAAATTGACACAAATAATGTAATAGATAGGACTTAAAACTGTTTAAAGAAGGTGCATGCATGATGTTCGATGGAATACATACATACATACATACTTTATTTAACAACGCAGGTTAAAAAGATGGCAGCAAAAGCTGATGTGGACCTGCTATGTATAAATAAATTACAAAATACACTAACTATGTGAAGTAACTGTATAAGTAATTACAATAATAATTATTCATATTAAGCCAGAAAAAAAAAACACACACAAAGTACGATGCGAGTGTTCCGGAGTGTTTACTCGAAGAAGGAGAAGGTGGAGAAATTAAAAAAGACTAGCTAGTAATAAAAATAGCTTGTACTGATTAAGCAAGAAAAATCGATATTTATTTTGACATAAATGCCCCTAGAAAAGAAAATAAAGGGTACTAACTGATCGCTCACAGCAGTCAACAGGAATTGACCACGGTTCAGAAACAACAGAGCAACAAACATATTACAAGAAAACAAAGCACAATACGAATGATATATCTTCGAAGATTCTTGGAGAAGGTGGAGAAATTAGACAAGTAACAAAAATATCTTGTATTAAGCTATAGCTAGAAAAATTGCTTAGCAAAGACGTCCGCACCTGATCGTTTAGAGCAGTCAACAGGAATCACTGAGGCAGCAATCACTCGGAACGCGACAGAGCTGAATAATAGAGCCATTTCCCACAAAATCTTTTCTTGGCTGACACAAATGAACACTAAAATGCTTTGATAGTTTTACTGTTACTTCCCATGTCTTCCGAAGAACCTTCTTCAATTAATGATTCTCAGTAGTAAATTAAAACATCATCCAGTTAACGAAGAAAGCGCTTGCCAAACCACACAAGCATTTCTCTCGTAGACCCGTCCACTATAAAATTTATGAAAGCCAGTCAACCCATTTCGCTGTTTTTAACATCTAAACGCTGATTCTTACCGGTTCAAACAAATTAAGACGACATGTTTATAGACGGCGAAACTTAATTGTTGTTTACAGGCCGCTTTTCACGAAGATCTCTAAAACTTTTTTTCAAATGAGTGAAGCGCGCTGGTTTTTTTTTGACATTTTTTTCCAGCATTTTGACAACTTTATGTCAGATTTTGAGACGTGCACATGCATTTGATCGGCTTTTTTTTTTTTACTCGAGCTTCAGTTTTCGTCTTTAATCCTTAATTTTACGAGGACTCTTGCGATTACGTGTTAATAAGATAAGGGCGAAAGTTTCTTAACGCTGTTGAGGAACCAAGGTCGAAAAACAGTCAGCCAAGCCGAGTAAAAACACTCGTTCGCTTACAAAGAAAACAACGTAACAAAACAATCAAACAATTGAACTACTTCTTTGCGTCCAAAACGAGAGAAAAATACAAGTTTCATTCCTAATTAAACAAAAGTAACAACGATAAAACCAAGTAATATATAGATTTAGCCAAGCCTAAAAGCGGAGCTCCACGATTATTATTTGTTGACCTCACACTAGAAGCTAAGTTAGTCTCAAGTAAGCACTTGGCTCAAGTGCACTTGAAAATCTCAAGTCGCACTTTAAAAAAACTTGGCCTCAAACCTCATGACAAAGTATATTACTTGAAGCACAGGCTGTCGATCATCTTTCGCCGTAAAATCCGTCCCGCATATCACAAATGCGATTCCTCGCCAGTAAAATCATGAGGCCTTCACAGAGGAATTGAGCCTTTTGTAGTTCCTATGTATTTTTTCGCTATTTTAAACTCCAATTGTACTTATTAACGGAGTTGTTGTGGGGCAAAAAAATGAACAGGTTGAAAGAGTGGCTGGTTTGCATTAAGGTCGGCACACACGAGGGGACTAGTCCCTGCGACTAGTCCCTGCAACTAGTCCCCTGAAGAGTTTACACGAAGGGACTGGTCGCAGGGACGAGTCCCACGAACAGTTCACACGCAGGGACCAGCATAATTTGAGGGGACAAGTCCCTGCGACTTGTCCCACGAATTCAAACATGGTTTGAATTCGTGGGAGAAGTCGCAGGGACCAAATTTTGGTCCCTGCGACTAGATTTTCTAATTGAATGGGTAGTTCACACGAAGGGACTTGGTCCCCGGGACTAGTCGCGGGGACTAGTCGCAGGGACTAGTCCCTCCGTGTGCGCCGACCTTTAATCGCATTTGGTGTCAGGTGAAATGAAAAGCGATGGTATAGGCTGTCTCTGTCAATGAAATTCAAATGAGAGTTTTAGTTCAATCATTTGTATCGACTATTCCTTTCTATGTATTCTTACATAGAATAAATGTTTCATATAGTTCTCCAAACTCCTGCCATTCCGGTTCATCAGAATCGTGGCACTGCTGCACATCGCTTTCAGTTGGCTTCCATTTCCTACTGGTCAAGTGTGTTCTCAAGTGTGGTGTAGATCATACTTGGCGGCGAACTTCGGCTTCTTTGAACTACGAACGTTTCCATGGTCACTAAGTAAAGTTCAAGTAATTACAGTTCACTCCTTCCACACTCAAAGTATGTTCCAAGTGCCCTTAGATTATACTTACAAGCTCTAGTATGAAGCCGACAATTATTTTTACTGGTATTGAGCAACACTGCATGGCTTTCCTTGCGCCAATATTTTACATTTAGAGCAGTCAACTCAAAAATCGCAAAACATTACAAGAAAACAATACAGTCGAAGCCTGTGTTTGTTCGAAAACAAGTTTAGCAATCAAAGAACGATCAAATATTTTCATTCAACATCGTTGGACATGCATGTTTGAAGGTTTAGCCACCTCTCTCAATAGTGCATTGAATGGCTTTCCATGTTTGATCTAGATCAAACCTTTTCATCCAACATTTCGCATTACGAAGAAATGTTTGATCGTTTAACGACTCCAACAAACAAATCGTGCACGAACGGTAAAAAGCAACCAAATGAGCCACATAACGTCGAAAAGTTCAGCGATAATAGGCAAAAAATCGATCTGTGGACTCAATCTGTCTAGTGTTTCGTCAAACATTTTGTTTGTGCGTTTAGTCACCCAACGTTATGTTTGACTGACTGACGATGTTGGATGAAAATGTGTGATCGTTTAGCCGGGGCTTTAATCCTTAATTTTAAGAGGACTCATTGCGATTACCTGTTAATAAGATAAGAGCAAAAGTTTCTTAACGCTGTCGAGGCACCGAGGTCGAAAAACAGTCAGCCAAGCAGATTAAAAACACCCGTTCGCAAAGCAACGCAACAAAACAAGCAAACAATTCGACTACGTCTTTGCGTACATAACGAGTAGAGATTATTGTTATTTATATCCAGTCGAGAGAAAAATACAAGTTTCATTCTTGAACAAAAGTAACAACGATTAAACCAAATGTTAAGCTTCAATTTATTTAATTTACCTCAGTGTCCTGTGTTGTAGAGGTTTCTACCACTTGAAAATACGCAAGCTTCCACTTTAGAAAAAACACGCATCCTCTAAAAGCAAACGGTTTGTCCAAAGAAAGAACTTCTTCCACAGAGTTTGAGCTACTCTTTCCTCCCATTAATGCCGGTGATCTGCTTTCTTAGTGAGCTGCAAGATGCCGCGGTAAAGTGACAGCAAAGCCCTCGAAGCGTTAAATCATTTTGTTTTCAACCACACAATCGATCCAAGTTTGAAGCTTTTCCTGAGAAAAATCTTTCGCGTCTCCCGGCTTTTTAGCACTTGCAAATTCACCTTCCGGAGGATCTTTTAACAAGTTCTTAATTGTTATGCTTTTTACACGAATTAAAAGACAAACTTCGATCGAAGAAGATGAAATTGTTTTGCTCATAATGAGGAAACCAACCGAATGAACTGAATGTGAAATTTCGAACCGCGCGGCTGCCGCACGGGAGAAAGCGCGCGAAAATTAAGCCTCGTTTAGGTTTTGGTGTCTCGTTTTGGTTAAGTTAATCAGGCTTGAGCCTGCGATCCAATCGAAAGCCAGTACCTGATCAGCGGTCAACTTCAAAAAAAACAGTTGACCTCGATGAGCTCTAAACTTGAGCCCGCGATATGCTCACGTGATACCGGTCAGCGGATTCCCTGTTTTGACAGGTGTCAATTGACCATAAAATGGATGTCCAAATATGAGAGACGTGCGCTGTTCTTGCGCTGTAAAGTAGCTGGCCAAGCTCTGGTCAGGTGGAGTATGGCCGCCATGTTGGGCTCAAGTATTGATTATTATTATTATTATTATTATTATTATTATTATTACCATTATTATTAGGATATTATTAATTATTGGGCAACGTCGTCGTCGTGCGTACGCGCCTACGAGCAATACCGCTAGCCATTTTTACTATGAGAAAAGCAGTTGACGGGTTGCTATAGGTATGGTGCTCCGCTATTAAGCTTCAATTTATTTAATTTACCTCACTGTCCTGTGTTGTAGAGGTTTCTGACACTTGAAATACGTAAGCTTCAGTAAAGTAAAAACAAGCATCCGCAAAGATAGCAAACGGTTTGTCCAAAGAAAGAGTTTCTTCCACAGAGTTTCAACTACTCGTTCCTCCCATTAATACCGGTGAACTGTTGAGTGACCTTTCTTGGTGAGATGCAAGATGCCGCGGTAAAGTGAAAGCCCTTGAAGCATTGAATTATACTGTTTTCAACCGCACAGTCGATCCAAGTTTGAAGCTTTTCCTAAGAAAAATCTTTCGCTCTTCCTATCAACACTTGAAAATTCACCATCCGGAGGAAAGCACTCCAGCGGTTTACAATTCTTGTGTGGAGTGAGAGCGGACGTCAGTATCTAAAGGCGCCACTGGCAGCCGCTATGCACCCAGCCCACGAATCTAAGATGCTTTCTAACGGAAAAATCAAAGCGAGAGAAACACGATTGAGGCAATTATCGCGCATACTCGCATGTTTCGCCCGCCTTGCTAAATAAGGGACCACTCGTAGTCTCGTAGCGCTTCACGCCCGCCCTTTCCAGTGCTATTTCTTTCCCTCTCGACTGTCCCTCTTTGTGGACAAAGAAGCAAAACCAGAAACTCCAGCACACCAAATTCTTCAGTGAAATAGTAAGTGCCAGTCTAGTTAAATTTCTGGAGAGCAACAAACCTGATTTTTGGTCGTCATTTTCCATTGTCATTGTCCATGATTGTTGTCACGAACAAATAAATTCCTAATGTCTGTCAGACATTAGGAGATCATTAGCAGCATGAGGGGATCATTAACAACCGAACATATCAAGCTGGGAAATGGATTCCCTTCCATCAGTTTCCATCAATTTAGATTCCCCTAATTGTTAAAAAATTTTGAAGTCAGGATCAGCGCAGCAAGTTTAAAATTGGGAGAGGGGGCTCACAGGCTAATAAACTTGTGGCCCTGATTTAGTAAACTAATTATAAGTTAAAAATAGAATATCACTTAAAATTATGAATAAAAACATGCGATTTAAATAATCGAAAAATGATCGTATAAAACTCGATTACTAAATATGAAAATGATGTCAAAATTGCTGGTCCCTAAAAATCTTACTCCACATGTTATGCTTAAAACAGGCTACAGAATCCACTTTCCTAGTAGATAAGGGTACATTATTCCAGACTCTTGAAGCGGATACTGCAAATGTGCGTCCACCTTCGGTTTCTCTTTTATATTTAGGGCAAATAGCGTTGAAATTAGCGTACTGTGTATTCCGTGAATGATGTAGTGTTCGGTCGTTAATTCAGTTCAGTGTCGGCTAATTCAAGCCATTGTTACTCACAAATAAACGCATCATTCTCCTTGTTGCTGGCTTAAACCGTACTTAAACAATAACGACAGCGTAAAGTAACGAGGAACGGCAGGCATTGTGGTGGAAATACCGGTCGTCTTTTGGTAATTATTTAACAGATATTGAAAACAGCGACTTTACATTAATCATGTTCTATAAGAATACAAAAACGACACTTAAAAAGGTGATGATTTGAACCTACAGTTTTGTTCCTTTTTCTCGAAAATTCCAACTACATCCCATATTGATATCAGTAACAGGTGCCGTGAACTGTCAAAATTAACATGAAACGTGTCTGCCCTTGCTTTTGTAGAGTTCTGCTAGACTTCATCAGAATGAGAAAAATAGCTGCAAAAGGTGTTCGCTTGAGAAGCCTGTAGTTGTTGTCGTCAAAATTCAGTAATAGCCACTCCTGAAAAATAGTGATTTCCATTATGTAGTACTGACCCAATTTTATCCTGCTGTGCATGATTTAATGTTTTTCACCAAATATGGTGTGGTATATCAGTAAAAATGTTCCCCAGCGACTTTAAAGGAAACAACCCAAACATGCGAAAACCGATAGACGCATTGAATACTTCAATCTATAGGTTTTCGAATGTTTGGGTTTTTTCCTTTAACGCCGTTGGGAAACATTTTTACTGATATACCACACCATATTTGGTGAAAAGACTACTATTCCATGCAATTTGGTATTATGAATAAAAAGAAGTCGTTGGGATAAATGCTTTGATTTCGCTGCTAAGACAACTCGAGATACATTGATGAAACACATTCTCTGAAGAAAGCTTTGATCAATTGAGTCGTCATCTCACTTGAAATAAAGTGTACGGTTAAGGCCGATTTCAGGCCGACCCTTCTACAAGTGTAATACTAAACATATAGATTTAGCCAAGCCTAAAAGCGGAGCTCCACGATTATTATTATTTTTCAGTATTTTTACTGCATGGTTTTCCTTGCACCAATATTTTATGTTTCGAGCAGTCAACAGGAATTGACCGAGGTTCAAAAACCTCAAAACATTACAAGAAAACACGACGCGTGTTTAATAATTTATGTTGATACTTATTAGTGTTTATTGTACATTACTTTAGTATTGTATTTATTTATGTCAGGGGCACCTGGGAGAACAGACTGCTGAAGGTGTTCCTGGTTAAATAAAGTTCATTATTTGTTCGAAAACGAGCCTGTTTAACGGTTTAGCCACCTCCCTCAAAAGTGCATTTGAATGGCTTTCTATGTTTGATTTAGATCAAACATGTTCATCCAACATTTCGCGTTACGAACAAATGTTTGATAGTTTAGCCACGACAACAAACAAATCGTGCACGAACGGTAAAAAGCAACCAAATGAACCACATAACGTCGAAATTTTTCAGCGATAATGTGTATCTTTTTTTTTTTTTAATTGACTCACTGGGTCCGGTGTTTGGTCAAACATTGTTATGCGTTTAACCATCAAACGTTATGTGTGAAAATACTGAAAATGTTGGATGAAAATGTTTAATCTTTTAGCCGGGGCTTAACAAACATATTTCGAAGTAAGTTAAAAAATTGCTTAGACATAAGCTTAAATGTAGTAGAAACGAGAAATAGCAACACAATCCTGATAGCTTGGATAGGTAATCGCATGGGGCCGACTAAAATTAAGGATTAATATCACTTGTGTTTTCAGAAAAATGCTGAAATTGCCCTCGTCTCGCAAAACGTAAGTTTAAATGATACTGATCGATACTGATCCTTAATTTTACGAGGATTCATTGCGATTACGTGTTAATAACATAAGGGCAAATGTTTCTTACAGTTCTAAACACTGTAGGAACACAGACGTACAGTCAGCCAAGCGAACTAACATGTACAGTCAGCCAAGCGGAGGAAAAACACTCGTTCGCTTGCAAGCAAAACAAACAATTCGACTAGCTACTTCTTTGTGTCCAAAACGAGTAGATTGTTTTTTGTATCTAGTCGAGACAAAAATACAAGTTTCATTCCTGGACAAAAATAACGATTAAACCAAATGCTAAGTTTCAATTTATTTAATTAACCTGTGTTGTCGAGCTTTCTACCACTTGAAAATACGCATCGATCCACTTTAGTAAAACCACGCATCTACAAAAATAGCAAACGGTTTGTTAAAAGATTAGCTGCAACATGCTGCAACATGCTGCGGTTAAGTGAACAAGCCCTTGAAAAATTAAATCATTTTGTTTTTCAACCACACAATCCGGGCGCATTATACAAGTGGATCCAAAATTTAAGAATTCCCTGAGAAAAATCTTTTAAAATTCACCTTTCGGAGTTGTTCTTGATTGTTATGCCTTTAACGGAAATTAAAAGACAGAACTTCGAAGAAGTTAAAGTTGTTTTGCTCAAATTGAAGAAACCAACTGAATATGAAATCTCGAGCCGCAGAAAGCGCGCGAAAAATTAAGCCTCGTTTTGGCTTGGGTGTCTCGTTTTGGTTAAGTTTAACCTGGCCTGAGCCTGCGATCCAATCGAAAACCATTACCTGGTCAGCAGTCAAATTCAAAAAACAGCTGACCTCGATAAGCTTTTAACTTGAGCCCGCGATATGGCCTCGTAATATTGGTCAGCGGATGCCTTGTTTTGGCAGGTGTCAATTGGCCATAACATGAATGTCCAGTATCAATGATGTATGCTGTAAACTAGCTTGTCAGCTGGAGTATGGCTGCCATGTTGAATTATTAATTATTATTATTAGGATATTATTAATTATTAGGCAACTCCGTCTTTCTCGTTGTCATGCAATGACGCCCACGAGCAATACCGCTAGCCAAGATTACCATGAGAAAAGCATTTGTCGGGTTTCTATAAGTATGGTGCTCCGCTTGGCGGCTCTTCGGGCCAATAGAGTTCCGCTAAAAAGAAATAAAAATTTTAAGATAAATCTGACAAAAGACAATATCTGAAGTGTCAGCCACCATTATTATTATGACACATTATAAAATAATATATATATTTACCCAAGCCTAAAAGCGGAGCTCCAAAATTATTATCATTCCTTTTTACTGGCAGTTACATACAATCTGCTTATCATATCACCTATCCGGCCTCACTGACGCAATGCTGTAGAAAATAGTATGGAAAGGTGGATTTGCACCTTCCGGTCCAGATCTGCTTCTGGATCAGATTGGGAACCCCTCCCCCGCCCCCCAGTCCAGATCCGCTAGCAGATATGAACCCCCTTTCATGGATTTCGCCACCTCCCCCTATATTCCTAGCCGTATAACCAGCCTTGCTTGTTTTTTACCGTTTTCTAGTTTACAGTTTTATAGCTGGTTAGATCTCTTACAGGATCCGGCTCTTCTATTTTGGCAACGGTGGTCCTTGCTAAAGTATTTCCAGTGTTTTCAAAAGAACGAAACTGACCGTTTTTAACGTCAAAGAGAAACGAAGAAAAATGCCCCTTTTTGCCTTCATGTTTTTTAAGGAAATCATCGTCGAAAAACCAAACTTTAACCATCATGACAAATTCAGTCCTTTTTCTAGCTTAGAAATGACTTTTTTTGTTCATATTCATCTCCCGAGCGTAGATACAGCCTTTTGTTCCAGTGCATTCGGGCCTTCCAGACATTTTCAACATCTTGAGCGCGTTGCATGCTGGGAACTAACGAGAATTTTTGACAGCGCCCGTTCCTTCCGCCAATTCTTTCACATATAGTCTATAGTCTACAGCTACTCCGACCTACCGCCAAAATTTCCTGCTTGTGGCCATCTTCAGTGCTCACAAATTCCAAAATATGCGGCGGTAGGTCGAGAAATTCATCAGTAGTCGAGTCCCAAAGGTACTAAGTGTCCGACCGGCCAAATTCCCAGTTCGTCGAGTAACAAGCCAAATTCGACAACAAAGTACATCACCTTGCTCGATTCTTTGAGAAAGTGGACTCTCAGCTACCGTCACGCTTAATGATGCTCATCAGGCAGCCGCTAAAGATGAAAAATGGCTGTAAACTTAGCAAAAATCGCAAGCAAACCGAACTTGGGCCATTGTTGTTGCTTCACGGATAAAAAATAGCTACGTCAAAATGACGTTTTCAGAAACCTTGAGCCTCCAGTGCCTTAGGACAGCACCACTTTTCCCTGGTAGTTTCAACTAAGGAATCACAAATTGCTATTCATCGTTTATAGGCGGAAACTCACTCCGAAAACGTAAAAACAGCCGGTAGTCAATGGGTTAAATAATATACCCAGTTCCTTGAAGTTGAGGTCTTAACTGTGAGAGTGAATATTTAATGCTCACTCTGCTTTTATTGTTGTTACTGCACTTAAGTAGTAGCCTCTATGTCACCACGTTGTTTGTCCAAGTGACTTAAAGCCTGTGGTGGCAGCATATGCTCACAAGCATGCATTTATTAGCCACATGCACTCACAGAGTACCTATTTTCAGTCAAGTCAAGTCATCTTTTATATTGTTTTGGGTACCAATTTTGCTAAACAACCATGTTATTCTTCAATAAATTTTCAGTTGCAACACTTTTGAAACATTCTCTAGCGATAACAACCTGTGTTACATGTAGATTTTAAGACAGATGAATGGTAATTACTGAAACTTCACAGCTGGTTGAAGTCATTGAACAAATTAACCACTGCATAGCAAGCACCACTAGTACCTTATGTTAGTCTCCTCCTGGACTTCTATTGCTTTGGCTTACTGGAGATTTTCCAGTTTGGAAATACAATAAGAAATTGGTTGCTGAGATATTACTTGAAGTTATAATACACATGCAAGAAAAATTTAAATGCACGAATAGCTACATGTACATGTACAGTACCGGCCGGAGGGATTGCAGCATTACACGCGTGTAATGTGCGTGCAGTACACGCAGTTTACACGGACCTTACACTCACTTTACACGCGTCCACGCAATGTCCACGCAAATACATTTTATGCGTGTAATTTTACACTCAGTGGCTACGTGTAAAATAACACGCAGTCTTTCCCCTGGAACTCGCTCACCGCTTGTAACTAGAACAATTTTGTTATTTGCTGACCGCCTTGCCGGCCTTCTTTCATTGTCGTTCTTCTAATGAGAGTTTTAAAGCGAACCCATTGTTTTAAAAAAAGGCATGAAGGATAGCTCGAAGTATTGCGCTCAAAACGGGATTAATTCACAAACTTCGGTATTTTTATTATAGAGTTGCGTGACAAGGATAAGCGCGTGAATTAAAACAAATCCACAGATGAGACATAAGCGGCGCCCGATCGTCTCGACATTCAGAACGAACTGAACTCGGTTGACCAGTCTGTTCCTATATGATTTTGTAAAAAAAAAAAAAACATCCGTTGTGATCATTATGGAGCAGGCAAGCCAGCCCGGTTACCAATAGCACCATTATTGTGAAGGAGATCGTTACAAAATGCAAAACAAAACATAAGAGAAAAAATGAAATCCGATCCATTGATAGAATTCGTTGCCTAGCACGTGACAAACATTTGCCCTCGTCGGGTGACAAAAATAGCACACGCTGTTTGTTGAAGAATGTGATGTTTATGATGCGGGGAAGATAAAGCGAAACAAGATAAATGTATCATTTACAGCAAGCGAAAAGCCAGTAAATACAAAGGACAATTTACTCGAAATATTGCTAAGAGCGGCAGAATTTCACTCGAACTATAGCAGGGTGCCGCAAAACGAACTATCGCGGAGTGGCTCGAAATTTCGCTCGGAACTATCGCGGAGGGTTGCAAAATTGCAGAATGCCGCAGAATTTCGCTCGAGCTATAGTGGAGCAGGGGTTTCATTAGAAGTTGGCAACCGGCGAAAATCGCCGCTTACTTTGTCAGAATTTACTTCTTATTAAAAAATTTCATCAGTTTTCCGCCTACTTTAGTTAGCTCAGACGGCTATTTTAAAATTTATTAAAAACCCAGGTGGAGTGCCGCAAAATTTTCGCTCGAACTTCCGCGGACTGCCGCGAAAGTTCGCTCAAACTGTCGCGGAAGGGTGCAAAATTTGAAACCATTGCGGAGTGCCGCAAAATTTAAAATTGAACTTTCCAATCGAGGAGGGCTTCCTGTGAGTTTCTGTATAATAAACCCACCGCTTACGTTCATTAGTTTTAAAATTTGGCCAGTTACTATAAATTCCAGTTTGATAAAAAAAAAAAAAAAAAAAAAAAAAAAAAAATAATAATAATAATAATAATAATAATAAAGTAAAAAAAAAATTAAAAAAGGAACATAATTCGTCTTTTGTCAACAGTATATGGCGTTACACACGAAACGGACTCTCACAGCAGTTTTCCTGAAATAGTAGCGCAGAATTTTAGGTTATCCGTTAACAAGAGTAAGATGCTTTCTTTCAATCCTTAAGGTTCGTTTAATAATTGAGTGCTAAGAAGTAACATGGAAATTCGCTATTTTATTACGAGTTGTTTTGATTTCACGTTCCGTAGCACATTGATCGCTGCGTGTTTATAACTCTGTCAAATAACATGTACAGCAATTTCGCGGTGTTGCACGCTATATCTGCGACTTTTTGACAGCAGACTACATGCAAATATTAATTTGCGTGCATGAATAACAAAGATCGCTCGTATGCCATGAGGACAAGCAAAGCAATTTTTACACGTAATGTTTACACGAACATTACACGCAGTGTCCACGCAGTGCCCACGCAATACCCACTCAGTGTCCACTCAAATTACACGCGCATTACAAGCATTTTACACGCGTGGACATGCTGCAATCCCTCCGGCCGGTAGTGTACATGTACATGTACATGTATCAGACACTAATCGCTCAAGAACTCGCATAGAAAAGTAAGGATAAACCCAACGCTGAGTTGAATACCTAGCTACAGTTTCTGAAGAGCATATTATTCATTATAGTCACCATCCAGTAGGAACAACATATTACTTGCAGTAAATTTTATCCAATACATATTGTCTTATTCAATGTTTAAAACTGACCACTTTGTGAACATGTGAGGTCTCATCTTAATAAATTACCATTGTAATCCTTGAGTTGATTTCATTTGTTTTTTCAAAATTCCAAACTTATCTCTCCTGCAACAGCAACTTCCATTACAATCTGCTGATGATCTTCTATATGGTCACTGTCATTAACTTCCAGGACTGGTTGCTGTATTTCAAACGACTTGCTTGCAGCTAAAAGCAGGGGATTTTCTAATACAGGATTCTCTCTTGCAAACTGTTCCTCCTATAAAAATAAATGGTTTGTAGTATGAACCTTTTTTATATTAAATGCTCAAATGTAACTTGACTGCCACTTCGAGTCTTTCTAGGAAGGATTCATACGTTCAGATACAGGTAGATATTTAAAGTGCTACTACGATCAGAAAATCACTCGTCTTTTTTCTTCAAATTTCGAAAGTGTGTTTGCTTAACAACCGACTCGCGAAATTTCAAGCTTTAATTTGGTGAAGTCAGCTTTTTATTTTGACTGAAATATTCTATTTAGTGATCCCTCATTACTAACTTCAAAATCTTGAGAGAATTGGATCGAGGGCAAAATGACATAGAAAGCTCACAAAAGTAAGAATGCAGTGTGTGTAAACCTGGCTGATTTAGTATGCAGCACAAAAATTTTGAGCTTTCAGACTCTCAAACTTGTGTTTTGCATACTTAATAAGCTGCCTTCACACACTGCAATTTTAAACCAGTGAGTGAATGACGTCATTTTATCCTGGATCCAGCTCTCTGAGGTCTAATCAGTCAGTTGTGAACATGAGTAATGGCGGACCGTTAAATTAAAAAGTTGTACTCAAAGTAAACAGTCTTCTGCTTGAAATTAAAGCTTGAAATTTCGCGAGTCGGGTGTTACGCAAACACACTTTCGAAATTTGAAGAAAAAAGACAAGTGATTTTCTGATCGTAGTAGCACTTTAAGCACACTACTGAAAATAGGCTTTGTACAAGAACTACATAGATTCAATTTACCAGCTTTTAAAATTATGTACTTGAAAAGTGTCATACAACATTTTTAATACAAAATCTATGCATGTTAGAAAGAAGTGTATGTGTATGTTGTAGGTCAACATGAAATTCAGGTTAAAATGAAATTCACGGCTCATGAATAATTAGGGTCAGAAGAGGATTTCATTTTGACCAACAACATGTACCTGAATCAACTGAACATTGATGCCAAATAGTTGTATGCCTGATTGACCTTTGTTCTTTCTTAGCAAATGAAATAACATGTATTTTCATACGAATGCTTTAAAGTTGAGACGTGAGACTTGATTCCCATTCTCGAAATTCTTTGTGTGAGAATGTTAAGGATTCAAACTGTCAACTTGCATTTGAGAAGAGTTGACAACAAATACCTTCCTTGAAGAAACTTGTAGTTGATGTGAATTTATGTCTATGTTAATTAAGCTTAGGTGGAATGAGAATTTCAAAATTTGACAGTCATGTTACTCTTCAGGCCAGGCCTAATTCTTCATAACCTCTGCACATCACAACCGCATTTGATCTTGAAGTTCAGAGACTTCACAACTTTCAAGCTCTAATAATTACTGTAGCCTTCTATAGCTATAAATTCGCCACAATGTCCAGCAAATGAAGTTTGAAAAGGGGGAATGACATGATATTTATCTAAAATTACCAACAAACAACAATTTAATAAACACAAATGGGCCGCATGCACATCATGAGAATTAAATGTTTCTGTTTATAATGAACAGAATCTCTTTCAACAGTCAATGGGTTTGACGATATCTCAGAAATAACAATTTCACTGCACATTCTAGCTGTTGTTGTCTGGCCAATTGCCACTGAAAACAAAATTTTAAGATTGCAAACCCTATATGACTTCAAATGTAGTAGTCGTACCCGAGATGCTCTGACAATTACAAACTAAAGTCCCAGCTCCTAAAAGCACATTAAATGTCTCCAAAATATAAATTAAGAATCCTTGCAAAAATAATGAGCTTACCGTTTCCATTTTCGCTTTAGATTTTGTGACGTGACATTCCGTACAAGCCATAACGAAAAGGATTTCCCATAACTGTTAGTGAGGCAGCAAACATCTCCGGGAAATTGCCTTGTAGTTTCTTTTCTCTGAACACAACACGAACATAACACAAAGGAAACACCGAACGGATAATAAACTTGCAGGTTCGCTCATGAAATTCGGAATGAAGAGGCTTCTAATTTCACTCGGGTTTGCAGTATGGTCATGTTTTCCACAAATTGAAAACTTAGCCTATCTCGTGCTCCCAGTCGCTCTCTTCGCCTTTTAGTTTAGTTTCGTTGTCAACATGGTTCGCTGTTTCAAAGTCTGCATGTAAGCCCACTTGAAATGACCATGCAGCTTCCTGCCTTAAAAACACGCGGGCTGCAGCAGAGGATGAACTGTAACCATTCTCGACCCCAGAGCTCTTCCCTTTTGCGCATGTCTAACGGACGTGACGGCGAGAAGGGTTCTGGGCAATCTCGTTCCCAGAGGCTGCGATCCTTTTGGCCAGCGCCAAGGATACGAACCTCTGGTTCCACAGCGGTCAAATGACTGAGCATGCGCGTGATTTTAACCGCGATGTGATGCTCGATCAAAGTGCTCGACTTCCATGCTACAGAACGAACGGTGCGCCGGTTTGTGAATGAAATTTTGCTGGGAATCTGTTCATTCTTCGATGAATTATTACCTTAATGCCTTTCCATGTATGACTGAAGACCTTGACGATATTGAATGCAAAAGAGAGGATCCAGTCTGAGTTCAAACTTCTCGCTCAGTTGGTGGCAAGGTGAGTAAACAAATGCATATCATTGTCGCGTGAAGTCATTCTGTTTGCTCGGCTCAAACGACGAGTTATGTTTTATTTTACTTTACTCGTCTTAGTTACTTTACAAGTTACATTTCGACGTGAGCTTACGCTCATTTTGGCGTGATGTCTGAGACAATTTCATATGGAACGTCAACAACTGAAAGCTCACTTGGTGGAAAAGTCGGAAAACGTGAATTAAGCTTAATATTACATCAGGCTAGGCCAAGGATTAAGCTTACATGCGGCGAAATTAAGAAATTCTATGAGAAAGAAACAAATGTTAAACTACAGGTGTTAAACTGAGGGCTGAGTAACAGTTTTAATGCGGTCATAAGTTCTTCTCGGTTGCCCATCTTTGTCTGAGCAATCATGGCCCCTTGAAGATTGTGCGGATGGCTGTCTAAAGCAATCAGGTGGTCATTTTTGTTAACAAAACACAAACTCATTCCATTCATTATCACAATTGCTGACAAATTGTTTTCTCTTTCAAGTTTTTGCAGATAAAAACCCAAAGAGCTCTGTGGAACTTCAGTGTTTTCACATGTTATTGACAGGTCAAATGAATCCTCTATCTCACATTTTCCCAAGGCTGACTCTAGATGTGGAAATGCATCCACCACGGTAGAATCGATTGGTCTTCCTGAGGTAACTTTCTCATGAAGATTGTTTCCATTGGTCATTGTAGTAAGGAAAAGTGAGATCCAGGCTTGGCTTAAAGGGGAATTTTCATTTAGGTCAAGGATGTTTGCATTTAAATGAAAGAGTCTTGCATTGAGCAAAGCAATGAAAGTACATGCATTAGAACCATTTCTACCATGCAAAGTTGCTTGTGACATGGACTGTGGAAAGAACCAGAAAAAAACAGAACCAGAGGTAAATGTCAAAAATCCTTGTGAAGGATCCTTTTCCTGGACAAAATTGGAAGACTGACAGTTTGGAGGTGATTGTTGCTGAGTTGGAATATTTGAAGCAATAGAACTACTGGATGGTTGTGATGGCTGAGGTACGTGAATGGTGTTGAGAGCATTATCAATTTCTTGTTTCCATTCTTCAGACACATAATCAGCAACAGAATCATCATCTAAGTTAGAATCAGACGGCATTGATTCTTCTGAAATATCAGGGGAACTTGATGTAGAGAGGAGACCTTCATTGAATGATCTTGTTAGTTGTGCAGTTTTACTCATCAGAAATGCTGTGCATTTAGGGCACCTCCCCTCATTTTCTTCCAAGCATTTCTCATGAAAGACATGAAAACAGGCCAATCGTTTTAGTTTGTTGCTGCTGCTGATGCATGTACACTGACAAGCTTCCATGAGATCGCAACCATAGCTTTCATCTGGTTTTTTTGAATGGTCTTTTTGCAGTCCTTTGTATGCCAGTGGAAGGGCTTTATCTTCGATCTTCTGTTGGAAAGTGTGAAGGAAAAACCTTTTTTTCTTTGTGTTACTTGTTTGTGGAACCTGTCAATGTAAGAGTAGTATACAGCCACTTCAGTTAACTTAATCATTGTCAGACTTTGGACCCTTGATCTTATTTGACAAGACTGTACATGGTACAGGTATTATAGATCTCTTGTATATGTAATTCTGCATATAAGGGAGCCACAGCAGAGGTTGCCGATTAATAATAATATTGTTAAGTAATTTACCCAAAATACAGTGTGTAAGCCTGGTTTTCACTAGCGATGCAAGCACAAGTGCAAGCATAAGTAGCTTATGCGAAGCGAAAATGAACACTACACAAGTGAATGCAATCATAAGCACAAGCACAAGGAAAAGGAAAAATTTTGATCCTTGTGCTTCTGCTTTTTCACAGTGAAATAAGTGCTGTTGTGCTTGCGCTTGTGCTTGCATAGCTAGTGACAACCAGGCCAGTCTTATTTTTGTGTATTGTTGGATATTAAGATCAGGCATTTTGAACACCTGACCTATGGATGTAGAACTCAAATTTTATTGGTTTCTTGTAAAAAGGTGTAAGTGATAAATGTTTGATTGACTTGTGGTTTTTCAGGCCATAAAATGAACAGGACCAGTACCACCCATACATGTATGAGTGGCTTATTGTTGGATTTCTGGGTCAAAATCGTATCATGTTAGGTCCACACCAACAAAATAATTGTAAGGTTATGGTAGAATAACTGTATTTTAAGTTGATATATCTTACTTCTTTTGACTTTCCTATGTTTTTTGCAATTTGAAGGAAGATGTCTAGAAGGCATTCAGCTGCCTTTCCAGCAACCAGGGTTAGATCCTTGTCTGATGTTCCCCTGCTGTATGGTCTTGTCAAGGAATCTTCAAAATTCTTCCCAGAGTCAGAACCCATCAAGAAGTGTGCTTTCTCATGAATTTCCTGTGCCTTATGATGTGGTTGTACACGGGATCTTAATAATGAGTGCCAAATTTCAACTTTCACTTCTGTTATGAGTGTCAGAAATCTCTCTTTCAGCTCATAGTACTTTTTAAAGTTCAACTTTTGATGAATGAGGTCACTCAGCATCGAAAGAGTAGACTTGTCATAGTGTCTTCTCTCCCACACGATGAAAAGAACAAGAAATCTAAACATTGTCTCTGAGTACATTTGTAAATTTCCACCTTCAAAAACAGCAGCATAATGGAAAAATACCAGTGGTACAACTTCATCTAGAATGTGAAGAATGCATGCGTATTCTATGTCCTTACACAGATCAAATTTGCTGCATATTTTGTCTCTGATCATGAGCCATCCAAATAAAACAGACATCAGAAGAAGTTGGACCCTAAAAGGTTTGGGTTTCTTTGGCAGTTCTGCGGCAAAGATGTCTTTGTATAACTGATAGAAGAAAAAGTGGTATATCTGAATAACATCTTCCTGTGCATTTAGTGAAACATGGAGAGGACCTTGTTCTGGAATCAGAGAGAGGTAAGGGGAGTTGGAGGAATTTTCTTGTGCAATGATTTTTTTCTGGTAATACCATGTAGGCCAGTCACCTGGAGCTGGCACAACATAAGATTTCAAGTACATTGAATCAAATCTGGACAAGTCTGGAAAATATGGTCAAGGGCAGCTCTATAGTCATCTTTGCTTTTTAAACTTCTTTCAAATTCATCAACCAGTACACATGATTTTAATGTCTTCAGTTCCTCGTGTGCTAGGCCAGAATATATTCTGCAAATAGATAGAAACAGCTGGAGTGACTGTCATTATTTATTAAGATTCATAAACTTAGTTTATTGTTATACCGTAATCAGCAGTAATTCAGAAGACAAACAGAAGAAAAAGTGCACGGTCCAGTCCAAGGATTAAATATTTTATTAGCTCAGCTGAAATCTCTAACCCTGACTGAAGGAAAGTGACCTTGTTTCATTCAAGACAAAATCCCTATCCAACCCAAGTGGGCTCAATGTAAGTGCTAGTGTGGCAAGAGTTCTTAAAAAGTCATAATCTGTTTAAAAAAAAATAGTTTCAGGCCAAGCTTCCATTTTAAGACAGACAGATGAGTTCAAATAAAAAAAACCACTGTGGAAATGTTTGGATATTGTTAGGAAAAATTTGAAATAATTAAATTAATTCAGAAGTATTCACTAGTCATTAACAACGTGGCACATTTCAAGAACATGACTGCTTGGGATTTCATGTACAAACCGAAATTGTTGTAACTGCTTTCTTGTGTCTTTTGGTTTCAGAGTGTAGTATTGACGAGGAAGTTTTTCCATGTAGCTGCTTTTAAATTGTGACATTCCAGTCTTCAGTATCTTGTTTGTATTAGCTGGTACAATTCCTCCCCTTAATGTCTGCTGTCTTCCATTGATGACCACTGTTACTTGGCTATGTGCCTTTGTTTTGTCATCAGGTAGTGGAATGGCATGTGGTGCAGGTACAAAAATATCCAGAAGACTTGAAGCCATATGTGTAGCTAATGACAGTTTAAGTTCTGTTGGTGTTCTTATTGTATAAATGTTGTGAAAGTCATCTAGTAGACTGACAACCAGGTACTTTTGCTGAAATCAGAGAAAAATACATGTGAATATTCAATAATAATATTATTACTGGCAAATGGTATTGCATCTACTTGTTTATAAGTTAGCTTTTATAAATGTGGAGGTAGAGTCTACCTTGGCATAAAGTGCTCAATGCTGTGGTAGCAGAGCTAAGTATACATAAGTTGAAGGATTACAGTGCTCAACTAGACGGTTTAGGAGCGTTAGCTTT
>JAEMWC010000546.1:15000-217500 GCA_016490735.1 Pachyseris speciosa | reverse complement strand
TAGATGGAATCTTAATAGCTCTCAAACAGCTTACAGATGTCGATTTACAACATGTACTCCAACCAATGTTCAAAGTATTTGTGCCGTTCGTGTTTAAATAAAACTTTCCACATCAGTCATTGTTGAAGAGTTAGAGTAGGCGAGGCAATGTGCAGATCATGTTCAAAGAGAGCGTAACTTAAACGAGGAATGTGGTAGTCGAATTTCGCAACAATATGGTTTCCGTGCACAGAAATTGATAGTGAATTGATTCAATATATAAACAGAATATAGTCGTCTTTAATGAGATTGATCCATTGTGTAATAAATAATTTATACATATACCGTAAAATACTCCCTCAGAGGCTTTTTCCATCTATTTTTGAGGAGGGTTGCACTTACTAGAGACAAGGCTTATCATAAGGGAAATTGGGCTAAGTTTAAAACTGGAGCAGCAATGTTTGGTAAAGGGGATTAGTTTCTATAGAAACTGTGGTGCTGCGTCGGTGGGGGAGTGAAACACGAAAATTTGGGTTATCAACGGAGTTGATAATGTAAATTGGCCACCGTACAGGGATTCGATTAGCTGACGTTTCGAGCGTTAGCCCTTCGTCGGAGCGAATCGAGGAATTGTGGGTTGTGTATGGTTTATATACAGAAAATGAGCCAATAGGAACTGCTCCTAATGTTTGGTAATGTTAGGACAATAGTAAAAAGGAATAAAGTTATAGACAACTATTGAATTACTTTCTCCAGCTATTTTTAATCATACTGCTGTTTGAGACCTCTGTCATTTTCTATGCAATGTGTCCTTCAAGGTCAAGTTGTGATAATGGTGCAGCCAAAAACATCTGACTCAGGGTACGAGTACAACACTCTCTGCTCATTCATGATCTGGGTACAGGGCATCAAACTGAATAAAACATTCTATATTTGGCAATAGTAGCAGTTCCTATTGGCTCATACTGCTCCCACTCTGCGTTTATTGCAAGGTTACCATATATCAGTGTCAAAGGAAAATTAAGTGCTTTTGAATCAATCTGTATTTTGATGGACCCAAGATTGCCTCTAATTTGGTGTCTCCTTGATTTAGCCTTGGATGCGCAGCCAAAAAACAAATCAGGATTTGTTTTATCTGAAAAGGAATCTAAAAGCCCTTAGGACTAGACTATGTCTTCCTTCTTCAACGAGGTTACTGTAGCTGTGCAGGATAAGCTTGGGATACTGGAAAAGACACTTGCATGTAGAAAGTGTTTTCCATACATGGCCAGAACTAGGGAAGAATATTGCCAAAAATTAATACATTTTAACACATAAATGTACAGGATTTTCCAGAATTCTAATAGCCAGGTGTGAGGGTCAGCTATGTATTCTATTTTCAGGATTTCCATTTGTTATAAATAGATGTGTTACAAAAACTGTGTTGTGGCATAATAAATAGGCAGTCCTCCCTCCCCCAGGTCAAGGACAAGTAAGGGGGCCATGTTAAATGCCTTAGAGGTCACATTTATTTTTAGGGAACTCTTTATGGGTGAAAATATATTTCATGTAATATGTATACTTGAAAGATAAATGTATCTTTTATGAAACCGTCCAACAGACAAGTTGGGGAAGGGGATGGCAAGTTTTGAATAGAAAAGCTCAATCACCATATAGGATACAAGCAAAAAATCCATCAATAATAATGAAACTTTATTTGCACTTAAAAATTACACAATGATAAGAAAAGGTACTGAAACACTGTCTCGTTGTAAAAGTAAAAATAATACTAAAAAATATAATTATATCAGATAATCTTCGATTAGATTTGGCGAGTCAGTAGTCTACTTCATTACATCATTAAAAATCTTGTTCTCCGGATAGCAGCTACAGTATGAACTTCTGGGTGGGCTAACAAAAACTGAGGTGGGACTATTGTTGAGGTTAAGTTTTCATCTGCCTTTTTCTAAGCGAACACTGAAACGATGATTCTTGAGAATCCGAAAATATATTATAAGTATCCTCTCAGCGGGTAATGTAAAGCTTAATTAAACTTGCTAGTTGTAACTGAGCCTCCTCTAAAAGAATCGATGTATGTATCCTTAGAAAGACGAAAATTTGGTTTGTCAACGGAGTTGATAATGTAAATTGACCACCGTACAGGGGATTCGATTAGCTGACGTTTCGAGCGTTAGCCCTTCGTCGATTCGCTCGTCGATTCGCTCCGACGAAGGGCTACCGCTCGAAACGTCAGCTAATCGAATCCCTGCACGGTGGTCAATTTACATTATCAACTCCGTTAATAAACCAAATTTTCGTGTTTCACTCCCCCACCGACGCAGCACCACAGTTTCTTTAGAAACTAATCCCCTTTATCCTTAGAAAGAGTCGTGTTATACAAAGGAAATCGCTCACAAGTTGGCTTCTACCGCATGTATGTGACTGTTTTCAGATTGTTGGTCGATTACCGTGGAATCGCCCCTGCTGGCTGCCCTAAATTGGTCCTGCTGAACGTGTTGACATGATCAACAGCCGCCATTTTGTCCTAAAACCTCACGCAGGCGCAATCAAACCGGAACCAGGATTTTCTGGTTCCGGTTTTGGATTCTTCCAGAGCGTCCGTTGCCCGTTCCGCTGCACAAGGGTAACGTAGGCTCTGGGGACGAGATTGGGCTCTGGGGAACTCTACGCAAGCTCCAGCTCTGATTGGTTATCAGTTCAAACATTGAAATTGCTTTTGATTGGCCAACTCGGTACGTGCGCGAAAACTAAACGGTTACTCTTGTGAACCGAACTACAAAATTAACATGAGTGAAACCCCTGAAACGTCCTTCCTTGAACAAACATTTTCTGCTCTACCTTTACTGCGATTTCCATAATTATTCAGAATTTCATTTTCAAGTGCCAACCGCCAAACCGCGTTTTGGCTTCCATCTTTCCGAACACACTCCGGGACGAAAAAGCCATTTGCATTGAAAACTATTGTAGTTTCATGTGCGCTTAATACAAGGTTTAGATTCATAATTCCCGTATTCTTTATGTCTAATAATAGTGCAAAGGGATAACTAGATGAAAGACGACGGCCCAGTTCGACAAGCATGCATTGTTATTTATTGATGTAATCTTCGACGCAGTCGACCTTCAGTGTTTTGTGTGTCCATCGCTTAGGGTCGTTTCAGAGCCACAAACTTCCCCTGTTTTTATTTCCAACTATCGTGCTACTTCTCACTAAAACAAATGAAAATACAAAATCGATCAAACATGTACCAAACTCCAGAACACCACGTAAGTCAAGATTCGGCGAATTGCCTAACCTGAGTCGGGAAGTTTCGATGGATATATAGGTCCTCAAATAACTGAAACTATCCGATCGATTATCCTAAGAAACATACAGGAAATCAACGGACTCAGCCGCCACGCTTCTGATGCTTGCTTGAAACTGCTTTGGGCCATAAATCATCGATCATCGCCTCTCGGTTGCAGTCGGAAGCCGCTGGAAATTTGATTGATGTCGGGCAGCGAGAACCGCAGTTGTCGGTTGAAATTTAAACTTCAGAGTTCGCGTGTTATTGAAAGGCACAGTAAGCGAAATCTAGAGTCTTTACCACCTTTTGCTAAGGCATACTGCAAGGACTGTTTCAGACAGCTACGCCATTTTGGATTTTGGGTACTCGAGCATTCGCTTTGAAGTCTATATAGCCAGATTTTGGCTACGATCAATATGGAGTTTCCCAGAGCCTTCGAGGCGCGAAGCCCGAGAAGAGCTCTGGGGTCGAGAATGGAACTGTAATGGGACATTTCACATGGTATACATGAGTGGGGGGACGTAGGGCAGTACGTACGAATGACGTACGTACGGTGACCATTACCAAATGTTCTCCAACATTTTCTTACCAATGGTGCTCCGCGCGCGCGCCGAAAACTGATCGTCAGAAAATGCAGAAATACATTATGTAGTGCAAAAGCACCGTATAAAATGCTCCCTGTCGAGAAACTCCATTGTCAGTTGTAAAATTAAATGTTCGCATTTTCACCTTTCGCCCGCACTGTGAAGAACGATCATTCAAGATACACTTCGGATTAGACTAAAGGAAAGATGAAACTTTTTGAACTTTTGTTCACGAACATGATTAATACTTTTATCCCTTTCTTAGATGGCGCTCTCACACTAAACAGTGGTGAAACACTTGAAATCAACACGACTGCTCCTTCTATTATGAAGATCGGTTGTAACCATTGCTCTTTTACCGCATCACTTGAGAGAAGACACTCCTCACATGATGGTCAAGACTATGATGTTGCCAATATAACGTTCAGTGATAACATTGAGTTCAAGAGCGGATCAACCTTTAAGGTATCCGGGAAAAATGCTCTGAGTCTAAGAAGTCAACATGGGCACATTTTGGTAGAAACTGAAATTAACATGACGTGTGACGGGAAGGTGCTCGATGCAACATGTCTTGGTGGGTTCACACAGTCATCATCACCAGAGAAAGTGGGACCGCCGAATGCCAAGACAGATTTATACAAAGGTGAGGACATTACCTTTCCTCCTTAGTAATATTTTGCTTTGCTCTGTTAACGCTATATACCGTGTATGTACATTCAGGGTGAAAAACTCTCGACTTTTATTTTTTCCATAACGATGAACTTTTTACTGTGATCTTGCAAGCAAAAAGAAAAAACAGAATTTAAAAAGAGTGAATAGTCGCCGAGAAACTGGGATATAACATATTTGCACCGGACGAAACGTTAACAGTATATGAATGCGACTGCAGCCAAACGGAGCGATTTGCGCAAGAAAATCAGTTGAATGCGAAAAAGTTGCTTTGCTTTATGAATGCTATGCGCTTTTAGTTTTTCGGCTATGACGATGGGTCAAGTAAACTTTGTCAAAGCAGGAGAAAATGCGAAAAAATGATAAACTAGTGAATTGTTTGGAGCACGAGTGTTTGCGCGCAGATGAAATTACGCGGAAAAATTCCACAGTAGATGACCGGATGAAAAGTTAGCGCAAATTGATTGGCCGATTGTGTAGTGACAAGCGTTGTTTTCGCAAAGTTTATTTTTGGCATGAAGGGGACACTTTCAAGAGCTACAACTCAGGGGCGAATTGTTCGATTTGGACAAAATTAGGACAGTCGCCATATTGACTTATCTTCAACCAAAAATGTTTTGAGGAATTGAATAATTCAAAAACGTTCTTTTGCTGAGAACCATATCTATGCGGTCGCCGTCTAGCGAACTTGAAAATAGTTCTTTGTAAAATTTGAACGCAGTCGAATAAAAGAAAACCACAACATGCTGTTTTAGCTTCTGGGTTCCACACTTACAGAAAAATTTGAAAGTCCCTAGATACAAATAGCGCATTTTAGTCATAGCTTTCAAATTTGCTTTCTTGCAAAAGCCGAGTAATGAAGTATTCGAATAGCTAGTTCTGTTAGCTTTAATTTGATGTAGAGTTTATGGTATCTGGACTGTAGTTGGGAGCCGCCATTACAACCTTAAACTTCCAATATAACAACTGCGCTTTTCATTTTTCTCTTTTTTTCTTGCTTTAAAGTAGCTCTTTACACGAATGGATGTCTCATGAACATTTAGGTTTTTAGTCTTGAGAATATAAGACTGGCGCATAATAAGCCCGATATCAGACTTGGATGAATTGCGATTTTACCAAAGTATCCAGCTTTTCTTTTTTCAATTTTTCAAACAGGTAGAATATAGATTAGGAAAGAATGCTGGCTACCGAATCTTCTTGATCTAATAATGATTTCAAATATAACAACAGTAAGAGACGTAAACTCAATGAGTAATGGTAGTCATTCCCCGCTGAGCTAGCTTTTATCGAGGAAAATTAATTTGCTCCTCCCCCATTTGAAAAGTTCGGGCTCCTGTTGTCTTGCCAGATTTATAAGCTGGTGGAGCCAACTTAATCAAAAAAATCAATTCAATTTATTTAAGCTCGATAGCGTGAGTAGTCGTTGCGCAGTCTCCCGAGCCGGAGGTTCACGTGTTAAACGTCCGAGCATTCCGGATCGAATTGGAATTTAGAAGTGTTGGTTTTTGAGGAGAGGGGAAAACCGTAGAAACGAAAGAAAAACCTCTCGGAGAAGAGAAGAGAACCAACAACAAACTCAACCCACATATGACGTCGAGTCCGGAAATCAAAATCTGGCCACATTAGTGGATAGCGAGAGCTCTCAACACTGCGCCATCCCTGCTCCCCCATTAATGAAGAAGCCAACTTAATTGGTGGTGCGACCATACATGGTCAAACAGCGTCATGAGTGATCTGAAGATTGTATTCTTGCCTGACTTTCTTGTGCATATCACGATAACCAAGTAGATTTCCGGTAAGTTACAACGTAACTCTTAACTGCATGCTTGACTTCTTCAATGGAAACCCCGAGATCATTGTAATAGATACTACAATAAAAAAAAATTATAGCAAACGCCTGTCCAGCAAACTAATTTTCCAAGCATGACAATTCTTTCTTTTTTCGAAAAAATTCTCTAATTACTAAATTTACGAGTTTTTGTTCTCTCTATTAGATATTGTCTTTAAATAAAACTACTGACTCTTCTTTTGTGAGTACTTTTACTTCCAGCCATCCGCACATTATAAATTAAAAACCAAAATATTGTCTCGCGCGCTGTAACGAATAGTTGTAAGTGAATGCCATTTAACAATTAGATTATGAGCTCGAGATTTCTATCGCGTGATAGCTGATGAGGGCGCAGCCCGAATCAGCTATCACGCATAGAAATCGAGAGCTAATAATCTAATTGTTTTAGTATAAACCTACTAGTCGCTCAAAACTAAACAAGTAAATTATTCAAATTCTCCTCACAGAAACTTCGAAAACGCGAAAAAGCGGGCGCCATTTTGTTGACAGCCGCTACTCACAATCTATCACAGAATAGATAGCGAGTAGCGTAGCCAATCAGAGAACGGCATTCGTGATAGAACGCTAGTAGATTTGTACTAAATAAAATTAGACTGCGAGCAGTCCCTCTTTCTTTCCTTCGTCGATCCTGTGGGCGAGCGCGAAGCGCGAGCGAGCGGAAATTGGGGCGAGTGGAAGTCGGCGCAAGCGAACGGAAGCTCGTTTGATTTGACTTCCACTCCCCAATTTCCGCTCGCTCGGGCTTCGCGTTTGCTCACAAGATCGACGAAAGAAAGAAAGAGGGACTCCTCGCAGTCTAATATAAAGTCAGACCATATGCCATTACCGTTACGCTGACAATGACGATGTAATGCGGTCAAAACATGTTGAGTAAATTTAAAACTGTCCTTTTTTTTTTAATGTACAGTCTTCTGAGTATTTACCGATGTCTTCAGTTTCACTTTCTGGGTTGGCAGTAAGGTTTTCTCTAGTTAAAAGAGGGTGGTGTAGAGGGAGGCAATAACGTTTATCAGCTTATACAATTTGTTACAAACTTGAACTCTGACTATAACGGGCGGGAAAATCGAAACAGACAATAGGCCACGATTGCGTCATCACACTCCAAACACCACGATTCGTCGCACTTTTCTTTACTTGTTTGATTTTTGTTATTCCTTTGGAGTGTAAACTGAACCAGTGGTATAATTTGCATGTGCAAACCAAACCGTGAAGGATTCTAATAGTTGTCGTAAAACGACCCCATCGAGAAAATGGCCTGTTGATCCACGTCTGCAGATTATCCACAAACTAGAGGTCATATTGGCCTTCACTCGGACTTCCAAGAGGCAATCTGAAATTGAATCTTGCTCAGCAAAATGCAATTTGTTACAAACGAATCGCCTCACTGATTCACCTACACGGTTGTGATATTATGACAAAGTTAACATAACGAGATCTGAATTACTTTCCGTGTTTTATTTTCACTATGGCATTATGTTGATCATGTACAGATAGTTACACTGCCTCTCTACTACATCGCATTTTTCAAGTACATTCAACATTGCTTGTGTTATGGATGTCTCGATATCGGCAACCCAAAAAAACGACGGCAAGAAAATGATCCTAGGTGTTTGTGTTTCCTTATAGGTGCGCTAGCTTACATTAAAATAACGGAGGACTTTTTTGGCATAAACGCTACTGGAATCTCGCTAAAATGTGGAGAGAAAAAGTATTCAGCAGAGTGAAAGTGTTTGCAAATACGTCATTTGGAAAAGACAATACTATAACACAGAGAGTAAAGTTTCTGCGGTCAGTTTCACGTTACGCAGGTAAAAACTAAAATCGCTTATCATTCAAGACTTAATGTCCATAAATTGAGATATTCAATTGCTTCGCTCCTCGGGTGCGGGGTCGGTTGTATTTGTTTGACTCCTGTTATACTACTAAGGCTGAACAACCCCGCACCACCACGCAGGCAATTAAAGAGAGGCAGGTGCATGGCAACCACGATGGAAAACAAACCGCAGAGAGGGCTGGCCGTCGGCAACAGGGTGCGGGCTATTAGAGAAAGGGGTGCGGGGGGTATCCACGAGCCACCAATGGGGAAAAGCAGCGCGCAAACTATCCAAGTGGAGGATGTTAACAAGAAAAATCGCGACCCATAATATAGGATGGGGGCCAACTCGAAGTCAACGAAAGATGAGATTGATTGGGGGCGCTCTTCGCCTTTTTGGACAGCGTGTTTGCGAACACCGCGCAGCGCGCGCCCACTCCTCCCAGAAGGGTGTTCGGGGGAGTGGCGGACGGCCCGTTCGTTGTTTTTGCAAAAACGGTTCCCCCCCCCCCCCCAACGTGTTGTGAGACACCCTACCCCCATTCTCCGTCCGTACCAACCACCCCGTCCAACCTCCGCTCCCCAGCAGAGAACCATCGACCCTGAGCTGTTGCGCGAGTTTGAAACACCAATCAAAAGGCGGAGAACTGCAGCCAATTATCAGCTAGATCTTTGGTCTTTGGGTCAAACAGAATTTGGGGTTGAGGAGGATAGTCGAGGGAGGCGTTACATTCTTTGGCGTATTAATGCCGGTTTGGGAAATGACCAAACAGCAAGCCTCATGGAAAAAATACGAAACAACGTCAACACAACCTTTTACTTGAGATACACAAATAATTTTCGGTTGCGCAACATCGAGGACAATTCACTCATGGTGTACGCCGACAATGTCGAGAACGGCTTCCCTTGGTTTCACTCCGTGCATGAGGCCGAGCGTTGGTTGAGGAAAAAGAAAAAGGCGCGTCTGGGGCTTTAAAAAATCTCGCGTCCGAACACGAAATGGGTGTTTGAAGATTTCTTCCGAGTGGATCTTAAGGCTGTGCTTGACCGCCAGCCGCTGCTTGGCACGGGACCGCTCCCCGCTTGGCTGCGATACTTGGCCCACGGCCGCTCGATGATCCCGCTTGACACGTTTCAAGACAACCTCTGTTTCTGGCGTTGCGTGGCTGTACACCGCGGCGCAAGGCCGGACAGAAGCACCAACAAAGCCCGCGAGTTGGCTCAAAGTTATTTCCAACTTTCCCCCCCCCCCCCCCCAAATGACTGTCGCGGAACGTTACTGGACGAGTTGGACAAGATCGAAATTCATGTCAACCGGGGGTTGCCCGCCTCGCAGTGGCTTGGCGTCCGTGTTTACGAGCCCGAGGTAGTTGAAGGAAACGTGATGTGGTACCTCCGGCGGAACTCAACCAACCAGCTAAAGAACATTCTATCAATCGGGGTTCTCGAAGGACACGCATTTTACATCCGGGACATCACAAAACTCGCACACGTTTACGTTTGCCCCAATGCAACGCGAGATTCACGAAATACTCGAACCTCTACCGGCAGGCGAACGACAGGTGCACAAAAGGAGAAACCAAGGTCGTCTGCCCAGCCGAACAACTTGAGACAAAACGAATATGTTTTGAGAGGGCGTTCTTCCCAAAGGCCCCCTTCTCACGCACCGCCACGCGCTGGCTGGAACAAGAGGCGCACAAACGGGAAACCCACATTCATCACGCAAAGTGTGGGCATGGGGGTGAGTGTTGGATTGAGGGAGCACCGTTGGATGGGTTCGATCCCACAAACAAGACCGTGTTTCAGTTTCACGGTTGTTGGTTTCACGGGTGCCGTAGGTGTCACCCTGCAAACCGCAGGGCGACAATCGAAAGGGGGAGAAATGGCAACAAGATAACGTTGGAATCGCGGTTTGAAGCCACCGAAAAACGCACCGTGCAACTGCGCGAGGCTGGATTCGAAGTTATGGAGATGTGGGGATGCCAAGTTGGACCTTTGCGGGGCGACCTTCTGCCGAGCCCTTCACGAAAAGCGACCCCCACGCGATCCTTTACGACTTCGAAGCCTTCAGAGAGTGCAACCGCCGAAAGGCCCCCAACAGAAACCCTGACGATCGAAAACGTGTATGTGCCGATCTCCGTTTCCATCGGAGACACGCTGGAACCAGAGCCCACGCACATTTGCGATAAAGTCCCATCTGTTTTGATCCAACGCTTCGTTGAAGAGTTGGAGCGGAGGGGAAGAAACATTCGAGCGGCGGTGCGTGCCGAGTTCCTACCTTCCAACTTTGGGTTCCTTCCCGCAAAGCAGCGGAGGTTTATCCAAGACTGGTGCTACCAGGTCCCGACCCTCGGTTTCAACTCTGGGAATTATGACTTGAATCTCATCAGGAAACACTTCGTGGGGCGGCTGACCAACATGACCAAAAATCCCACAGTTGCGAAAAGAGTCAACAAGATTATGTACATTACCACAAACGGATTTCGATTTCTCGACATCGCCAACTACCATGGCCAAGGAGCCAGCAATGACAAATGGCTGAAAGCTTTCGAGTGCGAGGGTGAAAAATCATGGTTCCCGTACGAATGGTTTGACACGCCCGACAAGCTCTATTACGAAGGACTCCCACCGTATTCCGAGTGGGTTTCCAAACTGCATTGCCAGTACGTGCTGACGCTGGATGAATATACGCGGTGCCAACGCTTGTTCCGAGAAAAGGGCATGCGGACCTTCGTAGATTGGCTGCGGTATTACAACAACTTGGACGTGGCGCCCGGGCTGGAGGCATTGAACAAAATGCGGAGTTTCTACACGGCCAGAGGCATTGACATTGACGCGGTGTCGATCCCAGGGGTCAGCATGCATTATCTCCTCCGGGTGCTGTCGAAAGAGGCGCCGAGTTGTGGACGCCGGGGGAAGAAGCCTACGAGATGTTGAAAGGCGCGGTGGTTGGTGGTCCAAGCATCGTTTTTACAAGGTACCACGAAGCGGGGGAAACCACCATCCGCAGCCACCAAGTCCCGAGCCCCCGCCCGTGCCGCAAAATCGTGGGGTACGACGCCAACGCTTTGTACCTCTCAACAATGCTGTAGGACATGCCCTGCGGAAAGGAAAGGGTTGTGCGCTTCGAAGAGGCGGCTAGAGCGGCGCCGGGTTTCACGCGAAGGCTTCAAGTGGGGGCCTGGTTTGGTGGACATCGAGATTCCCAGATCCGTGTGGCCGAAATTCGAGGAAATGTGTCCGTTCTTCATCAACCAGCAGGTGCCCATCGAAGCTGTGCCACAACACATGCTGGATTACCTTCAGCGCACCGGCAGAAGCCGCTCAGACGGGAAAAAGCTGGTAGGTGGGCTGGCCGCGGAAAAAAAGTTGGTCTTCGCCCCCTGTTGAAGTTGGGAGTGGTGTCGCTCCACTGGTTGAACTGAACGAGGGTCTTTTTTTATGGCCGGTTGGCGCGGTTGAAGGTTCGCGTGGTTTGGTGCGTGATGGAAATGACGGTGGCGCGCGCCCTCACGGACACGTTTGTCATTTCCAGCGGAAAGTACTCAACCATGAACGTGTAATACCAATTTGGCAGCGGAATCCGATCTCCGAGCGATAATCATTGCTGCCCACGCCTTTGATGAGAGTGAACTCATAGGCGTTTTTTTTGATTTGGTGCAGGGAGACAGCGAAGTTGACAATCCCACGGACGCGAATTTTGGTTTCAGACGAGGAGTTGTCGATGTCTTCCATGAGGTAGGCGAAGTGATTTTTTTCCCGGCCGGACTGAGCAAAGTACGAATGATCCACGTACCCTTTCGTCGCCGCGTCCGTTTCGTTGACCGGCTTTTCGAGAGCGGCGATTTTGTGATTCCCCATGTTGAGATCGCCTGTCATGGCTTGACTGCCGTCCCTTTTCAGGAAGTTATTCAAAGAATCGTCCAACTAACTTTTTGACGCCGCGTCATCGACGGCGGTTGGGTCGTGCAAAGAGGTTATCCGGTGCCGCCCCATGTGAAGGTCACCATACATTGGCTCTGTTCCGTCTCTTCGGAGAAAATACTCATCTACATACCCTTTGTTCGGCGCGTCACTGCGGTTGAAGGGGGTGCAAGATTCACGATTGCGTTGTTGTTCATGTTCATATCTTGTTGTGCAGTCGCATCAAATTTCGTTTGTAGGCCTTCATCCACATATTTTTTGTTGACGGCGTTGTGAGCAGGTGTGCTGGAATCGGCGTCTTTCAGATCTTAAATGACATACCCTGCCATTTCCAAATCACCCCACACTGGGTTGGTTCCGTCGCGAAGCAAACGCAGGTCGATTCGCGAGTCAACATAGCTAATATTCGTGGCATCGAGGGTGTCTTTGGGGTAACCCATGTTGGTGATGACATTCTCCCCTATGTCCAGGTTGCCCGTCATCGGGGCACTCCCATCGAGTTGGGCAAAAGTGGCGGTAACATAACTTTCGCTGACAGCATCGAGCGGGCCGGCCGGCGGGCCCAGATTCTCAATCGGGTGCCCTCCCGCGTCAAGAGGGCCTGTCATTGAGGTACTCCCGTCGCGTTTCAAAAAAGCCCCGGCCGATACCGCCGCAGCCTTCGCGCGTCTTCTGAAGTTCCAGGCCGTTTCGCAAACCACTCCATTATATTGTTTCGTCGAAATTTTTCTTCATCAGATTTTGCGGTTTGTCGAAGTAAAGGAAGGAAAACTTCTTGTCGGTGGCGCGGTCCAACAGATCAGGGGACACGCCCAGCTCGTCTGCGATTCGTTTGTTTTCCCTCGGGAAGAAACTAAACAGACAGAATTGGCTGCAGTTGTTCCGGATGTTTTTGGGAACCTAGTAATAGGTCTGGGTAAGATAAATGACGCTGCAGTCCTTGTGCCGGCCGTTGATGAAATAATTGATGATGTCGTTTTGATTCTTTTCGCAAACCAAGTCGTCGAACACGGGCGGGAGCTCCTCCAGTTGGATTATTTCGTCGCCTGGAGTCTCGATAACCTCTTACCCCACCTTCGGGTCGATGTTTTCGGCCAAGTCGCGCAAGAGCGCTTGATACTTGTTTGGTGGAGGTTTTTCGAAAAGAGAAAGATTTTGTCGAACTCCAACAGTTCGTAGAGCATGTGCAGCAGGATGTTTGTTTTGCCTGAATTGCTCGGCCCGCAGATCAACATCCTGAAAACGTCGGCGGGCATGGAGTGATGCCCCTGCCGGAAACCATTTGTGGCGGCGACGTCGGGATCTTAATTTGGGATTTTCATTTTTTTTTCCTCCTTATATACAGGCGGGAAAAGCGCCATGTCTTTGAAGAAATGGAGGCAACAGGCAGAGGCCGAAGCTAACGTCGAGAAACAGGAGAAGGAGATCCGCCGCAAATACAAAACAAACCGAATCGCGAAAGAATTTGGCCAGGTCGAGGCGGAAAAGCTTCTCAAACCAGTCACAAGGAGGTTGGAGGTTGGCACCTTTGGAGGAGGGGCCGCCACCGGCAGCCGGACCCGACTACGCAATGGGTGAGTTCGACCGAATCAACCCGTTTGATTGGGATGATCTCAGGCCGGAGGACGAAACGCCTCCGCCGACACCGCCGCCAACCCCAAAGAGGAGGTTCCACAAGTGGAGTATGACTTTTTTCCACCGCAGCCGCCGTCACCTGTTGATGAAAAGGTCAGCAGCGATGCTGAAGTCCCTCTCCCACCACCACCGCGCCAAACGTGGGAACACCCGGCGGTGCCTGGCCTGCTCAAAGGAACCAGTGAATCTGTCCAATTGCAAACAATCAACTGGCTCCTCACACAGAACGGGAACGACCCCAACTACAGAGAGAAAAAGAAAGGTTCCCATTCCACGGTTTTTCCGTGGCCGATCTTCGAAGAGTCCGAGAAGAGATTTATGACCGCTGAAGTGGAGGAAGGCCTGCTCAAAGGCAGGGGTTTCACCACAACAGCTGCAAACAGGGAAAAAGGATTTGAAACGAGTCCCGCCGAAAGAAACAAGACCCCGGCCCACCTCAGATTGGGAACAGACCGTTGTGTCGCGCCGGCCCGCTATAGAAATCGAGGCGGACGACGACGACGACGCATGGCCTGAGTGGGACGGCTGGGAAATGGAGGGCAGCAGCTTTGGAAAAGCTGCCGACAACATGATCCACCGATTGTATGTGGGCCTTGGTTCGATGCGGGCCGGCAACTCTTCGATGAAACTCCGAAAAGAGGTTTCTGCTTTGGTCCAAAAAATCCTTCGGCTTGGTGTCATCAACGAATTACAAGACCGCAAAATTTTCAACGATTACATACGGAGGTAAAATGTTTCACCTGCTGCTCGAGTCGAGCCTCGCAAAGCTGCAACGAAACGGCGCCTCCCAAAAGTCGCACGACTTCCAGATCTTTTTCAACCTGCCAATCCTGCTCGGCAGCAGCCGAAGCTACGAAGCGGCGCTCGACAACCTCATTACCATGAGCTACTCCTGGTACAACGTCGCGGCCGCCTACTACAACAACAAGTTGAAGTGGCGGAAGGCAGGGGAGGCCTGGGAAACGTTGACCTTTCCTTATGGGATGTACGACTATACCGACATAAATCGCCTCTTGCAGACGCAAAGTGGATTCGTCGACGCCACCGCGGCGGAAAAGAAACACGTCGTCAGCATGTACTTCGATGACGCCATCACCCGGGTCGTGATTGGGTAGCCACTGGGTATGAACTTGACCTCACGACTGGCGATTTTGGGAAACTGCTGGGCTTCGACAAAAAGGTTCTGGAAGACGCCACAACCTTCACTGGGGACAGGATCCCCGACATCACGCGGCGTCGACTGGGTGTTCCTGCATTGCGACCTGATCACGCGGCGGGCGAACGACATACCAAGTGATGTTTTGTTCACCTTCTCCACAGCCAACCTTGAGGTCAGCTACCCTTTCACAAAAGAGTCCCTTCGCCCCAAGTTTCAAGTCAACAGATTTCGAATCGACGCGGTGAGAATCCGGGTAACCGACGGGCGAAACAACATTCTCGACCTCAATGACGCGGATGTGGCTGTGGATCTCATGATCCGTAAAATTTCCGCGTTAGTATACAGCGTGAATCGCCTGAGTGAGTGGATGAAATTTTATGATCCCCGTGTCGGCCGTTACCGCTTCAAACACAAGGGGTCGGGTGTGGTTCCCGCCACCCTCATGGCTATTGGCAAACAACTCCGAAAGGTATGCGCGCCGGTTTTGAAAAAGGTCTCAACACAAGCAGCCACAAAGGCAACCAAAATGGGGACCCAGGCCTTGACCGAAATGGGTGGCAAGAAAACACGTCAACTATTGCGAAAACGCAAGCAAGGCCCCAATGGGCGGCCCAAAGCCCGCAGCCCCACGCCGGAAAATGGATGCGATGGTTCAACTCAGGCAAATTTTGGCGAACCAACTTCGAAACAACTTGCCCTGCTTTGGAACCGAAAAATTATTTGGTTGAGCGCCCCGCTTGCTCAACAAGGTGGTCTACCTCCAAGTCCAACTGAACAGCCCGCTTACTTTGCCGGGAAACGGGCAGGAACAAGCCAAAGGTGGGTTGGTCATCGATGTCCCTCATTCGAGATTTAAAGGTCAGCTCCGCGGGAAAATCCCTTTACGAGGACAACGGCGTCCACAAAGTTGTTTTCATCAAAGACCTGTTGGAATTCTTCGACGACTACGCCCGAAGTGTGGCAAAAGATGAGTTTTAGTATCTTGACAATGACAACACGACCGTAACGGGCGCCGCCGCAACCAACCTTGCGATCAGAGCACGTGCGCTTCTTTCGCAAGGAGACCCTCAGAAGACGGTCAAAACGATAATCCCTTTCAAAAGCTATTCGTTCTTCGCAGAGTTGTCGGACAAACTTCTGCCTCCAATGCAGCTGCAGTTTGAAATAAGGCTTCAGGACGATGCTGAGATGCTTGTCGGGGACGCCGCAGCAGCAAACCACCGAATTGTTGTCAAGCTGTTCGAGCTTTGGGTGCCGAAGTTGATGTTTGCGCCTGAGGGACAGAAGATGGTTGATAAGCCCTGGTGTCAGACGCGCGAAGCATGTTTTCGTTTTCATACAAAAGGTGGCGAGCGTGGGAGTCGCCACAGCCAACCCCTATGTCTTCCACACCTTCGATCTCGATGGAGGAGCGAATCTCGCAACTTGCCGCCTTCTGTACGGTTCGACCTTTTATCCTGAGCTGGAGTATGATGGGAAAGACCAAATCCGGATACGACGCGACCTTATCCACTACGGCTACAGGAGAAACGATGTCAACACCGGGACCCAGCTGAACGCGGCCAATTATTCAACGCTTTACCCTGTCGTCTATTTCGATCTCCGGCCGACGAAGGAGAGCATGACTGGGGATGAGAAAAAGCTGGTTTTGCACTACCGCTTGAACCAAGCCGCCACGGCAGATTACCGCCTGTACGCGGCCATTCTGAATGAGAAAGAGGTCATCATAAAACAGATTGGCAACGAGTTGGCCGCCGCGTGAACCGCGTGATGCCGACTGTGTATCACCCATTCAAGATCACTTTGAGCGACAATCAAAGGGGGAAACTCGCGAAGGCAGCGAAGGATAGGGGTGCTGTTACTCTGCACATCGGGTCAGAACAGATTGGAAAGGGCAACGATCTTCTGTTGACCGCCACGCAAAAAAACCGACTGAAAAAGGCCGCCAGCGCCGGCCAAGGGGCGGATGTTACGTTGAGCAAGACACAGATCTCCAAAACTTTTCAGCGCGGCGGCAACCTCTTCTCCACAGCGCTCAGTCTGTCTCGGCCTTTGCTCGCCCCAGCGGCCAAGACTTTGGGAATGGCCGGTCTCAGCTTCAGCGCGGAACACGTTTTGAAAAAGATTTTCGGAAACGGTTTCGGCCCCAAGAGGTGCAGTTGTACAAGCTCGTGCAGATGCTGTCCCCCGCGCAGATAAAGACTCTGGAACAATATCTTGTCGGAAAGGGTGTTGTCCGCGGTGGCGGCGCCGCGCAATACGGGGGCTTTCTTGGCATGCTGGCTTCACTCGGCATTCCTCTCGTCATCAGCCTAGTCCAAAAAATGTTGGGAAAGGGGACGCGTGTGGGTCCGTCGCGGTCGAGGCGTTCTGCTCCTCCCCGCCTTCCTGCCCCACCCGCACAGGGGAGCGGCATGCAAATACGCCCTCTGCCTGTCTTTGATAGGTGGGACGATTGGATGGGGCGGGGCAAAAAAATAATGAAGCTCAAGGATGTTCCACTTTCCAATGTTGACCTGCTGAATTGGTGCGAATATGTTCGCATCCCACTCAAGGGCATCTTCTCTCGCAACGAGGCCAAACCCCTTCGCCATTCGCCCCGCATCATCAACTTGGATGATTTCGGCAGCTTGGGCACACATTGGGTTTGCTGTTGGCCTGGAAAAAGGCAGGAAATGGAATTTTTCGACTCTTTTGGGATTCCTCCCCCAGACGAGTGGGAGCAGGAAATGCGAAAGCTGGGCCACAAAACCTTTCTTCGCAACGAAAACCAAATTCAGTGGATCGGAAGTGTGAGATGTGGGTATTTCTGCCTGCTTTTCCTCAATGAACGCAACAAAGGCACAAGTTACAAGGACGTTCTGAAAATGTTTTCCCCCGATGTTCATCACAATGAGGGGTGGTGAAAAATTATTTCATGAATATACCCTGACCAATGACTGATTGGTATTGTGTGCCCGACAAACGCAAAACCCCGAATGTACCTGGGTCAGAAAGAGTTGCCACGACCAAAAACAACCGAAGAGTGGGAAAAGCCAAGTGCGCGGTTTGCGGCATAACAAAAACCCGCTTCTTGCCGGGAATCTGACGGGGCCCTCTTATGCAGAGGGCTCTGGTGTTTTGTCTGATCTTGCGTGCACTGCGCTCGACTTCACTTTGCAACATGGGGTTCCCTTCCTCGCGAAAAAGGGGTTGGAGGCTGGCCGTTATTATGCTTCTGAGGCTCTTCGCAACAAAAACTTGCATAAAAGGGTCATCAACTACGGGCTTCGCAAAGCCACCCCAGTTTTGGAAAAGGTTGGCAGTGAGCTGATGGATCAGCTTTCCACAAAGGTGCGCCCAAACATCCGTTTCAAAACGGACAGACCTGATCTTGACGGAAGAGGACTCCGTCGTCGCGGAACAGGGGTGGACGTCCATGAATTAATTGGAAACTTCCGGCGCCAAAAAAGGTTGGACCTTCCCTGGCCACCGCTACCCCGGGACTTACAACCCCCTCGAAAAGCAGTTGAGGTTTGACCCTGAAACGGGGAAATTCTGGAAGTATGTCAGCCACCCAGAGGCCCCACCGACGCGGTGGCAATGCAGCATGATGCTGATTACAGCAGTTGCGATTTTCGCGCGAAGAAGTACGGCGAGAACGAAAAAAAAATGCAAGCATGTTGCTGACCGAAAAATGGTCAAAACGCTTGACGCGATTCCACGGGGAAAGAGGCAATGGGGCCACGCGTTGGCCCGAAACGCGATTAACGTGAAAGAGAAACTTGTTCTGGGAGCTTAAAGTTCTTTGTGATTCATATCCAAATCGCAACCAAGAATTACAAGATTGCTTCCTTCCGCATCGAAAACAATGTTCTCAGGATATTCCTGCGCCGCTTTTGTCAAATGCACCGCTTTACAGTAAAGCATTTGGTTTTTTTTTGAACGCCTTCAAGTTTGCTGGAGATTTCTTGTTCTTCGTGAAGCAAGTTTTCATTGGGGCGGCGGCCATATCTTTTTGCAATATTTATTAAGTCGTTCCCTCACTCAACCTGTTTTCTTCTTCTTCGAAAACAAAAGGGATAAGATTTTCAAGAGTGGAAGGGGAAAATCTTGTTCCCTTATCGCACGCCTGGCGAACTTGTGGATTGATTGTATGGCTGTCTGCCATTGTACCAACACCTCCCCTCTCTCTAAATGGCCGAACGGTGGTAGGGAAAAAACCGAGCTGGTTCCAAAAACGTTTCTTTTTTTAGTTTTGAAACTCCATTTTTTACTTTTCATATTGTTCAAGTTCAATTACGACTCGTCGGAATTCCTCCGCAACCACCTTCTCAAAAATCACCAGGATCAGATGGTTTTCCAGCGGAAGTTTATAACTACTTTTGGAAAGAGCTGTATGAGGATATGACAAACAGTTTTAACTTTGCTTTTGATACTGGAAAGCTTTCAATTTCTCAAATACGCGGTGTCATAACACTCATTCCCAAACCAAACAAAGACAATACCTTACTGGACAATCTCAGACCAATATCTCTCTTAAACGTCGATTACAAAATTTTAACTAAAGTTATCGCTAAACGTCTAGAAAAAGTTTTACCTAATATAATTCATCCGGATCAAACTGGATATGTAAAAGACCGCTACATAGGTGAAAACGTTCGTTTAATTCTGTACGTCATGTCATACACAGAGGAAAATAATATACCTGGCGTAACCCTCTTCTTAGATTTCAGAAAGGCTTTTGATACCATTGACTGGGACTTCATAAACAACACGCTGAAGAAATTTGGCTTCGCTCCCGATATTCAAAACTGGATCAAGGTGTTCTACAACAACGTTTCCAGTTGCGTCATGAATAATGGCAGAACATAAAAGTTGCTTTTGAAAAGCCAACTTCTCCACAAGACGAAATTATTTGGAACAATAAAAACATCCGAATCAATGGAAAATCTCTTTTCTTTAAAAGGTGGTTCGACAAGAGGATTATCTATGTCAAGGACTTACTGAAAGCCGACAACAATTTTATTCCGTTTACCCAATTTTGCGTAAAGTTCCGCCAGAAGATACCTTTCACCCTGTATTTTGGATTAATAAACGCTATACCAGCTTCTTGGAAATCAGAAATAAAGCATAATTCCGTTTTTCCCATCTCTAGACAGACACAAGGATATAAAGAAATGAAAATTTCCACTAAGACAGTTTACTCGATTTTGTTAAAAGATGTTTTTATAGCCCGTACCGCTGAAAGCAAAATTTTAAGACATGGTTTCACCCAGGAAAATATTCATCGGGTTTACGAATTTCCATTTAAGTTTAGAAACGACATAAGTATAACAATGTTCCAGTTCAAAGTCATCCACAACATCCTCCCAACCAAAGTTAACCTTTGCCGGGCAAAAGTTTGCGAGAGCGATGCTTGCCCTCAGTGTTTTGTCGACAGACATACTTTAGATCACATGTTGCTACATTGCCCTTCAACAAAACGTTTTTGGAACTGTTTTCAAAACTGGTGGAATACAAAAACTACGTTATCTATCACATTGTCTTACAGTATGATTTTATATGGAGTTTTTGGCAATGTTAAGCACCTATATTCTTTAAATTACGCACTCCTGATAGCAAAGTTCACTATTTATAACAGCTGCCTTCATGAAAACCAATGCTGGGTCGCAATAATTCACTTGCTAGGGGCACCACGACCCCACACAGTGCGAACAGAAATGTGGCAACCATGGGTACACGTTATCTATGACCCACTTTTCCTCAATATCCTTCATCTCGTACCACTGACACAACACATGGTCCCTGTTTTTCAACCAGCAGGCCCAACAACGACCATTACGCCGGAAAAAGTTGCATTTGCCACAACTTGTGACAAGGGTGAAGCAATTTTCAATTGCACAAAAAGGGGCGCCATCAAAAAACATGAAAAGATCTTGGTGAACTTCGCCCCAACCTGCTCTTTTTTTGTCCAGAATTGTCGCTGCAATTGTCTCATTGAGTACTTTTTTCCCTCAACTCTGGTGGAAGTTGGTTGATGGCTTCCAAGATATCCATATATATCTTGGGGTGTGATTGTTTAATTGATGAATGGTCATGAAAAAAAGTCAGAATAGGTTACATCCTTTACCCACCAACCTCCAAGGTGGTGTTCGACTTCTAAAGGATCTAAAAATGAAGGCGTTTGTTTTTTCCAACACAACCAACAATATCCATGCAAATTGGGACAGCGGAAATGTTCGCGGCATCTTGTCACTCTTGTCTGCAAACTTTCAATTTCACAAAAGTTTTCCCCAAGAAATCAATTAAAAAATAATAAACAAGCTCTGAGTGAACTTTTTTCCACCTCATTTTTTTTTTCGGTCAACAACCTTTTGTTTGACCACCTCCGAAACAACTTTTTCCCTCAACTCGGGAGGGAGTTGGCTGAGCCTTTCCTGCAGATCCATTTATGAAGGGGGTGCTATTGTTCAAAAGGCCCACTCTCCCGAGGGGGTGTGAAAAAAAAAGGGAAAGATGAACCGAACCAGGGGAAACAACAGTTCTTCGTGCACCTGCTCCCAAACCATTTTTCCGCGCTCCTTCAGCTGGTTTTGGATATGGAAGTGAAGGATTTTCTCCCGAAGCTCGGGTTGGAGGGTGCAAATCTGCTCCATCAGATCCATTATAATGTAGCGGAGATGAACCATTCTCCAAAACTTTTCATCGAGCAACCACTTTTGCATGTACTCCTTTTCAGGGGGTTTGAGAAGGTTGAAAACATTGAAGGAGAGGTCGCCGTAAATTTCGTGAATATTTTTTGTTTTCTTGATGAACCGCCAAGGGGATTCGTCCTTCTCCATTAACGAGCGGACACGCAACATTGGCGCGAACTCCTCGGGGAGATTTGTGTTGTCCAACCCTTTAACCATCTGTTGATTCTCAGGATCAACTTGCGCCTTATGATGCGTCGTTCGTCGCCCATTTGTCTTGTCGCCTCATTTATTCAATGGACTGAGTCATAAAACCCTTCATCAGGCAGCCACTTTTTCATGAACTTCTTTTCATCTTCTTGAAGGGAATGGAGAACATTGTAAGATAAAATCACACATGAACGATGAAATGGGTTTCCTGTGTTTTCAGAATGTATTGCCATGGAGACATGTCGTTTTTCAACAAATCTCGCACATGGCGCATTGGTGGTATGTCCATGGAATCCTAAAATACCTTCCCCAACCACTTGTCAATCTCCGCGATCAAGGCCTGCCTCACATTATAGCGTTTCAGATGGGCCATCATTCCTTACGTCGCCTTTCTCTAATTGCCATTAACTTGGTACAACAGCCTTTGTAATAAATTTGATGGAGTTTACCAAAGAAAGTGTCTCTTTTGGGTCTTTATTGTCAACCTCAAATATTTCTCTCAAAGTTGGAATAAAATCACAAAATACATTATTTACAGTTTTACAAAGAACTTTATAATAAAATAATTGGTGTGGGCTTTTTTAATTCTTTTTTGAATTTTTTTTATAAAATGGTATGGGTCGGCCCTTTCAACAAGATATTCTTCAACTATTTCGTAAAATTTGGGATTAATTTTGTGTTCTGGTCAATCTTTTAACATCGTCACAAAATTGTTGTGAAGACGCTTTGAAAAGGCTTCGCTATTTGGAAGGAAACCATTAAACTCCATTTTTTCGTCGTCTTCTTCCTTAAAAGAAATGGCTTGGAGTGGGTTGGAATCCAACCAAGACACTGGCGGTTTGTCTTCCATCAATCCAACCGCATTCCCCTCTCTCTGTAATTGGCCGACCCCCATACCATTGGTTGGAGATTTTCACCACCCAAACTCCCCTCACAAACCACTTCCTTTTTTACAGGGTCGTAACTGTATGTCTCCAACGTCAACTCTTGCTGGTCCCCAAACCATTCATCCCATACCCAAGCGGGAGGATTGTCCGTTCCAACCCAAATGGGAGCGGGGATTCGGTTCTGAGACAAATATCATCCTCATTGCAGCCAGTGCATTTCAAACAAAGATCATTACAAAACTCTTGAGGAACCGAGTACCGAACCTGAATGAAGTTCCCCTCCTCAGGGGGTGGGGAGGGGGGTGGGATATATGGAGGTAATGGAAGACGTGAAGAGGGCAGCAGTTTGAGCGGCTGCGGAAGAAATGGGGGAGCGGCGCAAAGTACAACCACATAATTTCTTCCTTTGTTTCTTGCCGACTATGGAAAGGGGTTTGTTGGAAGGGGGGTGAAGCGGTCCGCTTTTTGCGGGTGGCTCTCTTTCTGCTGCTTTTCCCCATTGGTGGCTCGTGGATATCCCCCGCCCCCTTTCTCTCATAGTCCGCACCCTGTTGCCGACGGCCAGCCCTCTCTGCGGTTTGTTTTCCATCGTGGTTGCCATGCATCTGCCTCTCTCTAATTGCCCGCGCGGTGGTGCGGGGTTGTTCAGCATTTGTAGTATAACAGGAGTCAAACAAATACAACCGACCCCCGCACCCGAGGAGCGAAGCGACAAGGGTGCGGGGCGAGGTGGTATTTGTTTGACTCCTATTATACTACTACTCAAAATTACAGAGTTTAGTATGGAGCAGCCAGGGGACAATCACGTCAGCCGTATTGAAAACATGTGGAGTTTAATTTGGCCATGTTCAGTAAAACCTTTCGTCTTGCTGCTGAACTTGCAAACATTCTTATAGACACTTCTCTTAACATATCAGTTGCTCAGACCTCAAAAACACAAAGTGAATCGACGTTTGTGTACGTGATATAATACCACAGGCGGTATTCTTGTTTTTGTGAGTTGTTGTGTATTTTTTTGCTAGCGCTTGCGCAGAAACGTCTGAAGTGAGCTTTGTGGATGAAACACTACGACGACGAAGAACGAACGATATTTTTGGACTCGGGCGTTCCACGGTCTTAAGGTACTTCCCCCGAAATAAAAGTGACAATAGATTTTTGTTCAAACTTTGTCCACTGTCTATTTACCATATGATAACTTCAATTTTGAAATAAAAAAAGGGGGATGCCCATGCTTATTTAGGAGCTGTGAGGCATTGAAAATTCATCATTTTGGCATTATTTGATGCTTATTGTAAGAACGTATTTCAAGTTATTGAAAAATCTTTGTGAACCCAACTCTCATGAGAACACGCATTAACTGATTACAGTCCATACACTATGTGGACACAAATACACATTTAAAGTTTAATTTAGACAGAAAGCTAAATCAGTGATTAAAATTTTCAACCAAATTTCTTGAAATGGTCACCAAACTGCAAGTAAAAATGCCCACAGTGCATCTGCTATTCTTCTTATTTATTCAATTTTCAGCAATAGAAATCAGTTCAGTCTTTTCTCTCACAAAGCTTTAGATTAGTTGATTACAATGACTTGAAAAAAGGTGGGATGCCCGTGCCCGTTGGTGAGCTATAGCCATTTTTCAACTAACAGAGCTCAATATTAAGGCAAATCCGCCATGTTTTCAATGTGCGCGTGCAGGAGCGCGCAAAATGACGGCATAAATTATGCGCAGTAAGGATGCGCGATGCAAATATGAGGAATCACCAGAATTCAAAAAATAAGATACCAAAAATCGTATGAAGTCTCCAAACAACTCAAGAAACAGAAACAAAAGGCCAAAGGAGCGAATTTTAGCGAAATAGAGATCATCAGCCAAATCGTTATGACCAACGTCTCTTTTTGTACCAAGCTCTTCAATTGTTAGGACTCGGTCTGAGTGGACTACTGTAAGTGAATGTCCAAGAACACTAGCGAGTGGTGAATTGAAAGTGAAGAAAATTGACATCCCTCATGATGGATGCCCTCATGATGGATGCCAAACAAAAAACAGTATTCCAGCACACATTAAGTGGAAAAACATCAAGTAAACCAACGAGCAAAGAAAAGCACCTAACTATCACTTCATGAGCTTATTAAAGCCTATTTACAACGATAAATTGTAATGCGACTGTCAATCGGAATAATATTATTAACGCTTTGTTTCCCCATAGATAAGTTGAGCTCGGCGTACTTATAGCTCACTTGGTAGAGCACCGGAATACCGTGCAGGAGGTCGCAGGTTCAAACCCCGGCCGGACCAACACTCAGGGTCTTGAAATAATTGAGCAGAAAGTGCTGCCTTTGTAAATACATCTGCAAACGGTTAGAATATCTAGTCTTCTCGGATAAAGCGATAAACCGTAGGTCCCGTCTCACAACACTTGTACCTCATAATCTGTGAGACGTTAAAGAACCCACACACTGTTTAAAAAGAATAGGGGACGTAGTTTCCGGTTTGGTGGTCTGGTTCTTCATCATCCGTCTTTGACATTCATGTGTGGTTGGGTGGGTGGATAGGTGAGATCAAATATGGACTGATAGCGGCTGCCAAAGGCGCCTTTACAGGCTGACGTCTGATCTCATGCACCCTTGAGAAGAATTGTAAACCGCCATGAAGCTATGTGATAACTGCGGTATATAAATCCATTACCATTATAAACAACAATCAAACTTTTCGTCGGTCAAAGATTATCAAAACATAGTGTCTACACCTCCTCCCAAGAGAGATATGATTGCTTAACTCTTGAAATTGGTATTTCAAATGGCAACAAACTAAATCACTCGCGAGTCGCGCGTTGCCCCAGATTGTCGAAGATTGACTCAAGTGACACCGCACACACGAAGTGTGACACACACAAAAAATAGGTGGAACAGCTGACCAATTCGCTCTTTTGACGACAGCGTAAGTTCAAATACAATAAAACAAAAAAAAATATAATGAAGGAAATAACTCACTCAAAGGATGTCATTGAAGTGGTCGCCTTGTTCTTACAGGTCTTGGTCCTGGAGGTCTAAGTATAAAAAGGCAATTTGTTGTGAATACAATATGCATTCCTGGTTCAAGCCACGGAGGAAAAGCACCTTCTAGATCTAATCGGTTTGTAGAGTCGGGCCCGGAATACGATCAACAAAACATAACATCACTACTGGGAGGAAGCGGGGGTAAAGTTAAATTCTTTTACCACAGAAATGTTTCGTATTTGAAAATTTGACCTCGATGGTGTAATTCATCATCATTTTTCAGCTTTTAATTAGTGTCATTAATAGTAAGAGGAGACTGACCATAGTTCATAGAAAATGAAATGGTTATGAAGCCCGGAAAACACCGAAGGAGCAAAACAAAGAGGAAGGAAGATCCATGACCATGCGCATCTTTGATTTTGCGCTCACGTACTATGCATGAATTACATAATCGCAATGTTTGTATTGGCTAGGCCTGTTTCAAACGTCGTGCTACTGCCGTGCTAAGCTGGCTCGACTGTCGCACGACTCCATCACGACTTCGTTTTAGACGTCGAATTTAATTCTGTTGGATAAAAAGCTGTTGCCCAATCTCTTACTCAGAGTCGTCGGGTGCCGTAATCAAAACACTGAGCAACCATTGTACGAAGCAAATCCAAATTGTTAATTTATGAATTGAGTTCGACACGGCAGTAGCACGACGTTTGAAACCAAGTCGTGCTACTGCCGTGTAGCACGGCAAGGCTTGCCGTGCTACACGGCAGTAGCACGACTTGGTTTCAAACGTCGTGCTTGAGTCGAATTTAATTCGATTAATTGAGTTCGACACGGTAGTAGCACGACGTTTGAAACGGGCCTTAGTTGCACGAGCACGCGTAACCACCTATTGTTACTTGTGCCCGGTCAAGCCCAAAATAGCAAACAAAAGCATATAACAGAGAACTTTTCTAGGTTTCGTAACCATTTCCCTCTATTAACTATGAGCTGACTCTTGAAGTGGTCTCAGATGCTCAATAAACCGAAAATTTCTATTCTTTCTCTTTCTTTTTCTATTTCTTTCTCGTTCTATTTTTGTTTCAAATTCAGCACCATTAGAATCATTGTTAAATTACGTAATATCTGATCATTTTAAAACTTTTGCAAAATAAACAACCCCAACATACCTTATAGATTAATATTTCTGTTGTTCATCTCTATGAGCTTGTTTTCTTTATGTGAAATGAAAGTGCTTATTTATACTGGTTTTACTGACTTATTAAGTAACTGTTGGGCGATTATTGCCTAAAATGCTAAGAAAAGAGTGAGGAAGTTTCCCCCTCATTTGTGATCTTCTTTAACTTTAGGGTCCTGTGTTAATAGTCCTGGAAGTGTTGCTGGTGGAGGAGCCATAGAACTTGTAGCAGAAAAAGGGCAGATCATTATAGGTATTGACCTTTGTATAAAACTACACTTGCAAAGCCCTATTTTATGCCTAACGATTTTAATTGTTTAAGTATTTTCATCAACGTTTCCTTATTCCATTCATCATTACCTCAATTCACTCCCCAGATGCTTCCGTTACTGCATCAGCTCAGAGAGACCCAAACAACTCAAAAGTTTGTTCTGGTGGATCAGGTGGACTCATTAGACTTAAAGCTCAAAGGGTGAGTTTTTCAGTATGCGTCGAAGTTAAAGTAAAATATATATTCAGCAAAGCCTAAAAGCGGAGCTCCACGATTAGTTTTTACTGACATTTAAGCCATGTCTGCTTGATGCTATAGCTATAGAAAATAGTATGGAAAAGTGAAGTCAACCGGTCCGAAAAAAATCCGTCCGGAACGCTCGAGCAACTTCGCATAGCTTTTCTTCACTGAACCAATTTTGTGCTCCAAAAAAATTGGGGAGAGCAAACAACAAAGAGTTTTAGGATCCAGATGAACTATTGGCTGGGAACATTTTTCGAAAAAACAAACAAACATTCTTGAGTTCCATCTACTTTAAGGTAAAGCGCCATAAAATTCCCCGCGGCTCAAAAAAAAAAAAAACACTGTAAGAAAACAAAGCGATGCGATTGTTTTCTTGGAGAAGGTGGAGAAATCATTCAAATGGTAAGTGATAACAAACGTTTGGAAAAAGAAAACAAACATTCGTGAGTCCAAACTACTCTCAGCTGAAGGCGCAAAGGAACTCACAGCGGATCACAAACAACAAAGCACGATGCACATGTTGCTTGGAAGATTCTTGGAGAAGGTGAAGAAATCAGACCAGTAACAACCATATCTCGCTGTAACCTAGACAAATTGCTAAGCAAAAAGGAGTACGCACCTGCTCAGTCAACAATCACTCGGAACGCGGAACTGCATAATACCACCATTTCACACAAAATAGTTGCTTGGCTAAGCAGATACAAAACCCTAAAGGGCCTTGATAGTTTTACTGTTACTTTCCATGTCCACCCAGAAAGCTCCTTCAATTAAAGATTCTCAGCGTCAAGACATTATCCAGTTACACACAACGAGCACTTGCCAAACCACACGAGTTTTTCCCTCGCAGTTCCATACTCTAAAAATTAGGAAAGCCAGCCTACATATCCAGACGCTGATTCTTACCGATTCGTAAAACCTCGGGAAACGAAATGCCGATACAGCTAAAAGATCAAAATTTGCTTCTCTTGTTGCCTTCACTTTGTTATTTTTAATTTTACATCATTTCCTGCCAAAATGTGGAACAATGCACAGTTTATTCTCTAGTGTGACAATTCAAATTGGCTTAAATGGGGGGTGAATTTACGGTCAGACGTACGGTGAGGTCGTGCGTTGATAGAGTACCATGCTGTGCGAGCGCTTTCGGCTCGCGCAGCTGCGCTATTAAACGTACTGGATGAGAACCTGTGAGCTCAAGTTTGTCATTTGCAACCAACCTGTTGCCGCCTAAAGCCCTGGTCAAACAGCGCATGATAGTCAATGATAGCTGATGATAGTCGATGATAGTTGAAACGCGCGCTATCGTTTGACCACCAACTATCATGTACTATAATCGACTATCATGAACTGCCATTCACTTTGAACATGCTCAAAAATGTCATTATAATCGATGATAGTTTTTGCCGTTTAAGCGCTCGCACGATAATCGATGAGAGTATTAAGGTCAACTGTTTCCGCTCAACATCGACGGGCGCAGGTAAAGTCGAAGAGGAAAGCGATCAAATAGACCAACAAAGAAATATCAAACTTGAGAGACGAAAAGCTTATACTAGCATTATGTTTACAACTCTTAGCGACGCCATTTTCACGGAGATTCATGCGAGCGTCACGAACGCGACACCTGAGCTTACGTCAGTAGCTAACTTCTTTGAGCCGTTTGACCTCACGCAAGATAGTTGGTGATAGTTGATGATAGTTTAGGACTTTTCAACTATCATCGACCATCTTGCGCCGTTTAACCAGGGCTTATTTAACAGATGAAACATCTGGAGCAAGAAAACTGTGGGTTTTCAGAGACAGGCCTTTATGTTCCGTTCGTCTCCACAAAATGACTCAATCTATGCCGCTTTTTTGAAATATGGTTGTGTGCATGCATATAGCACTGAACCTACCGCGGAGGTAATAACTACAGTCTTCTTTCCTTGAACTTGGCCAATATCCCGCCATCTTGGAGCACGTTTGGCCATTACCCCATAGATATGCACTCGCCCTACGTCATATGCCTCATACGAGCGCTCTGATACGTCATATGAATACCGGTATGAATTCTCGGGCAAATCTCTGGAACATTTTCCACACGAAATAAAACAACTTGTTCCTTGTAGATTGTTAAGTTATGGCGGAGCTCCGGCGGCCCGAAGGGCCGCCAAGCGGAGCACCATGATTAAGAAAATATGATAACCCATCTATTCGAGAAGATTTGGTTTTGGTCACCGTACGTACGACCGTACGTCCACCCTTCCATGTATGCGATGTGAAATGTCGGCCATACTCCAACTGACAGGTTAGTTTACAGCGCACATCTTTGATATTGGACATCCATGTTATGGCCAACTGACAAGTGTCAAAATAAGGTATCCGCTGACCTGGGGAACTCCACATTTAATTTGTTCATTCTCGGAAAGCACACCATTGATGAAAACAGACTGTGATCTATTTGAGAGATACGATTTAAACCACTCTAAGGATTGTACACGAACTCCAATATACTCTACAGTTTAGTCAGCAGAAGATTGTGATTATCCCTATCAAAGGCCTTCTTGAGATCTAAAACAAAACTCCGTTAATCAATCCTCTGTCTATATTAAGACACCACTAGTTCGTTAGGTCAAGGAGCGCAGTTACCGTTGAGTGGAGGTATCTGAAACCAAACTGGATGTAAAATGTTCTTCCTGCTTAAATAATCATAAAGCTGCTCATATATAACCTTTTTAAATATTCTGGCTATGCTAGATAGAACTGAAATAGGTCTATAATTATTTGGATCACTTCGTTCACCTGTTTTGTATATAGGAGAAACCTCCAGTTTGCAATTACTAGTTTCCAGTTCTCAAGGAACACTCTACTTTTGAAAGATGGATTTAAAAGATCTCTTTATTGTCTATAAATAATCGGTGAAACTAACTTAAGAAACTTGTTAGAGATTTTATATAATCCAGTCGCTTTTGCGAAATCTACGTTTAAAAATAAGTTCAAAACTCTAGCTGGATTAAAGGGCCACTGTCAAGGAAATTGTTGTCCAAATTTGCTCAAATTGTGAGCGAGTGCTCTTCACTCGTGTACCACGAAGAGATTGATTTCATATAATTTCTTGGAAGAAATGGAAACTAGTATTATTTTATAGCGAGGACGATCCTTGAGGTTCGCTAATCTCAGTAATGGCAGATTTCTTACTGATCAAGTAGAGTCTTCCACATACCCTTCGGGTTTCCAAGATTGTCATTTAACTTGCTTCGATAGTAATCCGATTTCGCACGCTTTATAGCGTAATTCACTCCATTTCTCGCCTTTTTGAAAGATAGCCAATTATTTCCCGAGCCCGACCTCACTGCTTTCCTCAAAAAAATCTATTGAGCTTTTTTTTCTTAACTTCAGAATTCAAGCAAGGCGCTCTGCGTATTCTCAGAATCCGTCTGGGCGCGTGGTCGTTTAAAATATTTAAAAAGACACTCTTCCATTTGTCCCAGGCTTCATCAACACAATTTATTCTGTGAGAAAGAATATATGAAAATCATATATTTGAACTGAGGATTAATGATTAAATATGTGAATGATCATCGCAGTTATGAACACTTCTTGAGCAGTAGTGAAAATAAAGCCTGAAATAATTCAGGCTTGTACGGGAATCGAACCCACGACCTCTGCGATACCGCTGCAGTGTTCTACCGACTGAGCTAACAAGCCATCTGGGAGCTGGTCGTTTTGTTGGTTCGTAAAATACCCGTGAGTAGTGAATAACTGAGAATGAATATATGAAAACAAATAAACTGCTTAAGTAGTGCTCATAACTGCTATGATCATTCACATATTTAATTAGCAATTTATTCTGTCAATGGCCGGCCACCGGGGATTTTGTGTTCTATTTTGAAGGAATTTACGTTAAAATTCTTTTAGTTTCCAGTTTCAGCGTATCTCGAGTTCTTCCTTGGAATGCCTATTTTTCTCACCGCAAAGACAAGGTTATGATCATTTGTTGAAAGTGCAAAAACGAGCGTCTCGGGTAATTTCGGTGCAGATTAAATGACTCCAACATAGCAAATATTAAATAAAATTGACTGGTCTACTCTTAAGAAGAATCATAAGTAAGATCAAAGAAATTGTCGACAAAACATTCTCCTTTTAAAATAGCCTCTAATTCCAAAATGAAAAACAAAAAAAACCATGGTTAACAAGACGACTGCTAAAATCAACAAGACACTCTATGAGTGTTTATTCGGCATACCTTTGTATGCAGAAGTCGGACACAGGCATTCCGATTCTCGAAAACTATCCGGCTAATTGTTTGCTTTTCGGTTCGCACAAGGCTTTTTTGTTTACGTACGAACAGAGTTCGTAGAACTGTTTTGAGAGTTGCCATCCATCTAAATATAGAACATGGCGGCCGGAAACCAGTAGAAACATCTGGAGCTTACATTGGCTGTCTCTCTCTGCTAAACTTGAAAACATTCAGATAGACCTTCTCTCAACATATTGGTTATTCAAAACTCAAAAACACAAGGCGAATCGATATTTCTGTGTATGCGACATGTTTTGCTGAGGCCACCAAGATGTCACGCATTGTAAAACAATTCGAAATTCAAACTGCTCTATTTTCAAAACAAAGCTTGCGACCGAGCTGAAAACAGGCCAGTAAATATATCTTTAAAATGCCATTTACCTGATGAAGGTAATAACTCTAAATTTTTAATTTTAGTTTTTTTCCTGATGACGTCACGCGAAAACTAAGAATTTGCAAAAATGTCTCTAAATATAGAACTGTCAGAGCGATCAAGTTGAGATATCTTTCCGATCGATCCGCCGATAAGCACAGCGCGTGCGACGCTTCCAACCTTTTCTTAAAGTCAGCAAACCTTTTCATGCGGACAAACTCTACAGGATTAAAGACAAGATATGTGCAGGAAAATTTGTTCAGGTCGATCGAAATGGATTGTTTAACCTTGAGCGCTCACTTGGAAGGTGTCACATTACACAAAAACAACCATATGCAATTTTTTTAATTTTCGTCATTAAATACGTAAATTACGCCAGGTACTTTCTATGGCATTGACCAATGAAACACAGCAACGTGTTCCGATTGTCATTTTGTTGCACAGGAAAAAGAAAGAAAAAAAGACCGAAATCTAACATGACTTATAACTCGGTTAACTTATAGGTATCCCCAGTAATTAGAAAGAAACAAAAGATGTATAACTCACATTTTTTCGGCAAAGATCCAACAAAGATAAAAAAGTATAACACTGTTTAAATCTACTTAACAAAATGAAGAGCAAAACCAAAAATAACTATTCCAGTCAACATTTCCAGTTATACAACAATAACCTAAAATAAACATGGGAACGTATTGCTACAATCATCAAAGGAAAATTAAGGTTCTATTAAACTGCCCTTCCAGGATTATAAGGAATAATGAAGTCTATACCAACGGACATGAAGTTGCTAGCCAATTCAATCAGCATTTCACTTCTGTTGGCCCTACCCTTACTAGTACAATTCATGTTCATGAAGATCTCACTAAATACATACAAAACAGCCATGAGAACAGTTTCATGAAGATCCCAATTAATAAATACATAACAGCCATGAGAACAGTTTCATGAAGATCACACTAAATACATACAAAACAGTCATGAGAACAGTTTCAAAGATCCCACTAAATACATATATAACAGTCACGAGAACACTTTAATGAAGATCCCACTAAATACATACATAACAGCCTTGAGAACACTTTCTTGAAGATCCCACTAAATACATACATAACAACCATGAGAACAGTTTCAATGAAGATCCCATGAAATACATACATAACAGTCATAAGAACAGTTTCATGAACATCCCACTAAATAGATACATAACAGCCATGAGAACAGTTTCAATGAAGATCCCACTAAATACATACAAAACAGTCATGAGAACAGTTTCAAAGATCCCACTAAATACATACATAACAGTCAGGAGAACACTTTAATGAAGATCCCACTAAATACATACATAACAGTCACGAGAACACTTTCTTGAACATCCCACTAAATACTTACATAACAGCCATGAGAATAGTTTCATGAAGATCCCACTAAATACATACAATGCCAGCAGTGAGAACAGTTTCATGAATATCCCACCAACGGAAAGCAACTGACGTTAACAAATGTATATGCGCCAAACGAAGATTATCCGATTTTTTTTCTACATCGAGATTTGACCATTTGCTCGATTTCAACCGCGAAGACAAAATCATAGGTGGCGACTTTAACTTAGTACTGGACATTGAAAGAGACAAAAATAGGTTATATAAGTAGGACTTATAAGAAGTCAGTAGAAATCATCAACAATTTTTGCTAGACCTTAGATTTGATTGACGCTTGGAGGATGGTTAAAGTGCCTATGAAATGAAAAATAATTGCTGCTTATTTGAAAGGCTTTTCAAAATAAAGAAGAATGCCTTTTTCCTTTTTGGAGTATCTTATTTCGTTTTAGAGATAGTAAAGTTTTTGTATTATGCAAATTAGGAAAGTGATGACGTCATAAATTGTGCAACTGAAATTTTAAAATACTGAATCAAGAATATCTCTAGGAATATCGGAGCGGTGATCTTCAAACTTGGCACCAGAAATGCAGATCACTAAAGAAACAAAATGACACCTGTGGTGCCATTGCCATGGCAACTCTCTTGGCTCCAGTCTCTTTCTGTCAAAAACCAAATATCCCCATTTACAACCCTTTTAAGTGGGACAGAGGGTCCTGCTCGAAACAAACATGGCTCTAATATTGTCTTAACTCTCCTCATTAGATTGCTGGGGGTGGATGATACTTGGTCAAGACAAAAACTGGGAATTTCATTTCTAATTAAGACAGGACCAGCCGCAAAACTGTTGTCATGGCAACAGCGCCGCAGGTGTCATTTTGTTTCTTTTGTGGTGTACATTTCTGATGTCAAGTTTGAAGAACACTGCTCCAATATTTCTAGAGATATTATTGATTCAGTTGCACAGTTTATGACGTCATCACTTTCCTAATTTGCATAATACAAAAACGTTAATATCTCTAGATCCAAAAAAGATATTCCAAAAAGGAAAAAGGCATTCTTCTTTATTTTGAAAAGCCTTTCAAATAAGCGGCAATTATTTTTCATTTCATAGGCACTTTAACCATCCTCGAAGCGTCAATCAAATCTAAGGTCTAGCCAAAAAAATGGTCAAGGCAGAAATGTCCTAACGGGGGAGGGCTGGGCAATCATGAAGCGTACAGAGGTTGTTTCACTCGCACAATTGCCTCAAAGCTTCCAACAGTTTTTTTTTTCTCGTTCTACGTACCGTTTAACCGAGTGTATCAGAAGCATCAAGCATGCAAACTAGCCGAGTGTTTGTAAAATTTTCAACTCTAAGAAACATTTCTGGACCAAGAATTTTAAAAAAACTTACATCTCATTTGATAACAGATTTATCAATGAAAACATCCGATTAATTGATAGTTTTATCAAATAAACCGCAGCGGAGGACATCCCCGGAATTCTTCTTTTTCTTGATTTTGAGAAAGCCTCTGAATGGAGCTTCATTTATAAGACGTTAAAGAATTTTGCCTTTGGCCCACAACCATTAAAATGGATTAACATTTTCATCATGGCATTGAAAGTTTTATCTTAAACAGTGGAAGGGCAAGGAACTTTTTTAAACCTAGCAGAGGAGTTAGGCAGGGCTTCCCTCTATCGCCCTACCTTTTTCAGTATCCTCTCAGTGGAAATGACGGCGGAAGCCTTTCGTAAAAATAAGAAAAGATGAGGAATAACTATAAACAGCAAAGACATCAAGCTGAGTCAATATTTTTTTAATTTATTAATTTTTTTTTATTTGGAAAGAAAAGACAAATTACAGAAGATTACGAGAAAGAAATAGCATACATCAGCACTAGGACTACACGCATGCACGCACGCACGCACGTACACACACACGCAATAACGCAACACCTGACAACAACAGCATACAGGGGCAAGGGGCATTCTCTAGATTTAAGCTATTGTTTTCTACAGTACTAATACAGGTAGAGAAAAAGTGTTTCTATTAAAATTAAGATGAGTCAATATGCAGATACGCTAATCTTGGACGGTTCGATAAATTCCTTTAAAGAATTTCTAAGAGTGTTACACCTTTTTGCTCTACCACTTAACTGCAGCAAAACAGAAGTTTTATGGATCGGGTCGAAAGCAAATTGTGAGCTCAAATTATGTCCTGAAATATTTTTTAAATGGCCAAAACAAAAAGTTAAAGCTTTTGATGTTTGGTTTTCGTCAGACCTCAAAATAACAGTTTCTCAAAATTACAAAGATAAAGTGGTAAAAGTGAAAACGATGCTAAGCTGTTGAAAATTCCGGAGACTTAGTCTGCTGGGGAAAATTATGGTTATAAAAAGCCTTGTAGTATCACAATTAGTGTACATACTTGCCCCACTTCAAACAGACCATGAAACAATTAAAGAGATAAATACGATTTTATATAAACTTCTATGGAACAAGAAACGGAGATAAAATATAGTGATGTGATGATAAATGACTATTCAGAAGGAGGACTTAAAATGATCGGTATACAGTCCTTTAACAAATCTCTTAAACACCATGGATTAAAAAATATCGACATTGAAAACAGCAGCAGTTGGAAGTTTTGACTTGGAACTTCAACTTTACGGAGACAAAGCGATATTCTTGGGAAACCTTAAGAGAAAGGACATGCGCTCTTTGATTAAAGTATCGGAACCATTTGTTAAAGATATTCTTGAAATCTGGTCTGAAGCCTTCTTCGAGGAAACTTTGACGTCCAAAAAACATTTTGCAACTTCACCCTTGTGTAACTCACGCATAAGAATGGAAAAAAAACCCGTTTATTTTAGAACTGGTATCTCAAGGGTATAACTAAATTAAAGTTAACCATGCGATGGACGATATTCTTAAATTTCTATCGCTGACTGCATTCCAAATCAAAATAATATTCCCTGCAAGTCCCAGCTTTGAGTTTTTATGGAATAATATCGGCAATCAACTCTCTTCGTAGGCAAAGTGGAGAAAGTGAAACTAGCTATGAGAACGTATTTTTAAAAATTCAAGAGAACTCCAAACTATCCAAATTTGTCTATAAAAAGTTAACATAAAAAAAGCAACTACGAGCCCCAAGCCAAGAAAAATGGCAACAAGAAATGAATCTTACACTTGGTTAAGAAATCAATTGGAAAGCAGCCCACGCTTTGGCCTCCTAATGTACTACGAATTCAAAACTTATTGTTTTTAATTTTAAATTTTTACATCGACGACTATCGAGCAACAGCTTTCATCAGAAAATAGGACTTGGAGACAACGATATGTGCACCTTCTGTCAAAACGAAAACGAAAGCCTTCTCAATTTGTTTTGGAACTGTAACAATTCTCGTTTGTTTAGGAATAATGTTTTTTTCATGGATGTAGACTACCCAAATTATTAGTAATGATGACACTCTTCAGGCAGCTACTTTCGTGGGACTGAGGCCGGATACTTCATAATTCAGCCTGCAAATAAACTTCTCAAATGAAGAACGATCCTCGCAGCTGTGAACACAATTTTATGAAATCGCGAAAAGAAGCCTGAAAAAAATCAGGACTTCAAGGGCGTTTGAACCCGTGACTTCGCGATACCGGTGCGATGCTCGATCTAACCAACTGAGCTATAGAGCCACTGACGTTGGAAGCAAGTCAATTGTGGGTTCATATGTTCCCGTGAAAGAAATGACTGTGAATGATATTTGAAATAAATCATATATGACCTGCGGAAATGAAATCGGCAAATGAATTAGAATGATTCTCCTAGTTGTGAGCGCATCTGGTTGTGTAGGTTTAAAGAACGCAACCCAATGCTGGAACAACATTTAAGATATTTACATATTTATAAACTGAGAAGAATGACACAGTTACACGAAAGAATGAAATGGGAACCTTTGTTCTCCTTTTTGTAGCAAATAGGACAAACTAAACCTTGCTCTCCAGCAGTATATCTGTAGAGTATTGTTGGCCACTTTTTTAAACCAATAGCGCCTCTGTATACTATGTATCACTAAGGGAATTATTGTTGTTATCGTTTACCTTCGTCTGGATAGTCAGGCTCGTAAAAGGGAGGGGGTTGCGACGGGTGCCCACGGACCACCCTCACTGGCTGCAAAAGTGCGTTTACTATATACCGGCGATTAAAAAGAAAATAAGTTATTCCAAAAAAGGTAAACGCAAAGTACTGTAGTACTTGCGTCCTGAGTCGCTTATTGTGTAGTTTGAAATGAGACCCAATTTATTGAACTGTTTTCGTTTATGTCGGCTATGTGATTCCCTGCTACGTCTATACTATAAAATAGCTGGAAGACTATTTCGGATACAGCTCGAAGCCAAAAGAGGAAAGATCCAATACCGCTGCCAAATCTTTGCGTCCTTTTGAAGATTTGTTGCACAATTCCATCCAACAGCTGTAAATGTGAAAGGGGTGAAAGTGTTCTAAGACGTCTCCACACATAACAACAGAGCCAGCATAGCTCAAGAAAGGCTCTCTTCGCTTGCGTTAATGCGAAGTGGTAGAATTGTTTGGCCAGAAGCATTCAAGGAGGCTTAAGTCTGGCACACTACTCAACGAGTAACCTCCGAATCCAGGGGCGGGGCTACACCTGAACACCGTTTTTTCATCGCATGGATTACTATTAATTACTCGTTCGCCTTTCAAGCAATCAAAAATCACAATGCTCTTTTCACGAAGCTATGTTGTGGATATTTTGTGAATTTTTGGGTGATTATTGGGTATATTTGTGAAGACATAATTTTTCTCAAGGGATTAGTTAAATTTAGGGAAATAGAGAATCCTGATGATTTGATGAAGGTTTAAAATTGGAATTTGAAGTGGTGAATTAGTAGATGGACGCCAAAACAGTTCCCCAGCAACCTGCAATTCCCTTGCGGGGTGTCAACTTTCTGGTGGTGTTCCAAAACATTTTTATCCCATTTCAATCCCTTCTTAAAAATTCCTTAAAATTTCATTCAAATTCACGTGTACTAACGTACGTATTGAGGTATTGACGTTTCTACGTTTGATCTTGACTGTCTGATTTTATATGTAACGTCCTTCAAAACACACAAACTGAAGTCTTCAACTGCCAAATTTTTTCAAATTTCCCGGGAGGGCATGTCCCCGGAATCCCTAAAATATCGCGCCTACGGTGCTCGTCAATTCGAGCCTTCGGGGCTCAAACGCACCTCCCTACGCAAAATCCTGTCTACGGGCCTGGGATAGTACAAGTAGCTTATGTGCGTGGGGGACGGGTAGGGAAAATGTATGTCAAACAGCTATTTCGCCACGGAATATCAAAAGTAAAGTATTTAATGATGGACTCGAGAAACTTCCTTTCTCTCCAAGAGTGTAATGAAACGTACAAAACACAAATAAAAGTCTTGAAATATTTAGGACTTAGATCAGCCCTTAGACAACACTATAACGAGAACTTCCCTAAAATACGCAGAGTTTCTTTCCCATCTGAGTCTTTCTTCAACTCATTTACTAAAAGATTGAAAGAATATAGGGTTGTTTACAAGAGACTGGTCGCCCTCAAAAGCTCTATTCCATTGAAAAACCAATCAAAATGGAACATTAGTATTACTTTTAATGAAAGGATGTGCTGCTGTTTGGAAAACGGAATATACCTTGGCGTCCACGTGCACAAAAAGTGCGACTCTTGTCAGTTTTCAATACAGACTTCTTCTTAGAATTCTGCCCACAACATGTTTCTAACAAAAATTGGTATCAAACAGGACACAAACTGCTCTTTCTGTAGTAACGCCCCTGAGAATTATATACATCTTTTCTGGCAATGTACAAAAGTCTAACTCTTTTGGACAAACTTAATGGATGTTAATTTAACACCTCAAAACTACCCGAGAGACATCACAGTTTTGTTTGGCCTGAGGTCGGATTCTACGGAATTCTCGCTGCAATTAAACTTTTGTTTTACTCTAGCGAGATACCACATATGGTGTTCCAAGACCAGAATTAAGACCCCCAACTTAAAAACGTTTTTGGCGATTTTAAAATCTCAATTTAATATTGAAACCCACAAACCAGGCTCGACTCCGAAGAAGTGGGGCCCTTTGATCCCCCTCCTTAACACCAACTAGCCTCCTACAAAAGATCTTTATCATTAATTTACGCTCTCCCCACGCTTTGAGACTATCATTTTTCAGAATAGTCTGCAATGATCTTGCTAGCTATTTCTTCCTCGCTGTCCTGCGCTCTAATTCTAAAATTCAATACATAATTAAGTAATCATTTTTGTAAAAAGGACCTGTGCTCTGTACTACTTCTTTCTTCTTTTTGGGACATAATTGATTCTAAGAGTAATAATAATAATAATAATAATAATAATAATAATAATAATAATATTTAGTTTTATAATATAGCTGGCGCATCTTTTCATTGAAATCGAGCGTGCCTTATGAGAGTACAAAGCACGCGGATGACGTCATTTGTCTGCGCGTGCAGTTTCAAGGTCATTACAAATCTGGCATTTTTCACAATTAAAAAAATAAACTTCTCGATTAAAATAGTACAGTCATAAAACAGAACAGACAACACGAATTCTAAGTGATGCTTGTTTTAGCTGAACGGTTTTAACCGCCAGTTAAAAAGAATTTTTACAACGAGACACAGTGTTGACGCAATATGTACGATCGCTGACGCCATTCCGCGCGCGCAAGCTGAGAATAAAATTTGCTCAGTTTTCTCACAATTGAAACGAATTTAGCTACAAATATGGGACAAACTATATTATAAAACAAATAAAAAAGCCTTAACCGTGCTTTGTTCTGTTATAAGGCACGCAAGGAAGTGACGAGAGCACTCAAGAAGTAGTTAAAAGCACTCGCCTACGGCTCGTGCTTCTTCCTACTTCTTTCGTGCTCTCGTCACTTCCTTGCGTGCCTTATAACAGAACAAAGCACGGTTAAGGCTATTTTATTTGTTAAATATGGCGCAAATTCAACTATACAATTTTCAAATGCGCCTCACATATATGTACTGCAACTTCTGTAAGTAAATGTAACTTAATAAATATAAAAAATAAAAATAAAAAGATGTATGTCAAAGACCAACGTTGTTTAACAACCGGAAAAACAAAAGAAAATGCAATAAGAGCATAAGTATGTAAAGCAGCGACAGTTGTAAAGTTTTTACATTGTTTTAGTGTTGTAAGGTAAGTCGGTATGTAATGTAATTGTCAGTAATTGTGCGGTGTAAGTGAAATGTATGCCTTTATATTGTAAAAAGCAAAAAAATAGCTATTCTGATAAACAAAAGATACAAGAAACCGCTTGATCCTTCAACGCTTTTGAGAAACACATTCGGGAGCGTACGTTTTTAATGTGGGGTGGGGGCGGGGATGGATATATAGGATAACATTGTCTTATGTCTTAAAATAAAACATTGCCTTTCACATATAGTTAAAGGAAAAATGATGACCTTCCTCCATTATTTTCCAAAATTTATTTATTCGAAACTGTACTCATAAAGAAAACTCACATACCCATAACTCAGGTGCCATAAGAAGATTTTACATGTGTAACATTACAGTGAGACAAATTTAAAAAATGCAAAAAATGTTAATGCCCTTATTTGAAAGTTGGCCAGTGATCTCTCAGAACCAAAACATAAATAAAAATACGATAATAACTGTGCTAGTTCAAAGCGCATACGTTTCTCTATACATTAGGCGATGCACGCTTAGTTAGTTACTAAGTCTTAGCTTGCTCAGTGCTCTCTGTATCGCTTTCTGTATCGCTTGGATCGGTATCTACATCCAACTGGAATTACATCCCAGCTTCCGCTTTCTTTTCCTAAAGGAAAAAAGTAAAAAAAATAAGTATCTTGAGCCTAACAAGTTTTTTGATGCTCTGTTTTTTTCAAATTTCGTTGTATATTGCTTGCATCTGTCGTCATGGGAGTATTACAAAGTATGGATAGAGCGGTTTTCAATTGAGTGTCTAAAGCAATTCTGGTTTTACTTTGGTTTTGCATTGCTTCGCTCTGTGATTGGCCAAGAAAGTTCGCGGCACTTTCTCAACCAATGAGAAGCAAAACCAAAACCAATCGTGACGTATTTCCTCGCGCTTTTCCGCCGGCTACATGTAATTGCTTCGTATTTTGATTGGCTCATTGTACTTCTTACTTCTGTTGTGATTGGTCAGAGTAATTGCTTTGGTTTTGGTTTTACCACACTAAAAGGTAGCGCATTTCAAACGGCTTTAGATTTTAGACAGCTTTCACGTTGAAATGTTTTTTTTTTTTTTTTTTTTTTGAGAGAAATGTTTTTAATTATTACATACATCAATTTACAAAAATAAATACATAAATCAAGAAATAACATATATACTTAGATATACTTAAAAAAAACTTACACACGCACACTTGACACACTCGTACGCACACACACACATCCACTCAAGCATACGATCTGCAAATACCACGCCCACTGCTCCAGCCCGCACCAAGCAATAAGACAAAGAGTTTCGTTTAGAGGTTATAATGTGAGAGGAAAAGGGGGAAGTCTCCTATCCTTGGAAGAGAGAAGCGTGTTTTGCAAGTCCAGATGTACATTCTTGCTATCAAAAATAAAAACGGATGATGTTTATGATTAAATAAGTGAGGCTTCAAACCTATTACCAAGGATGGCGTTAATTCGGGTGAGCATTGCGGAGTTTCAAATTTCAGCAAACATTCCTTAAAACACTGCCAAAAACGGGATATGATGGTGCAGCTCCAGAAAAGGTGAATCAATGTCTCAACTTCGCATTGGCAAAAACTACACAGATTAGTGTTTGACAAGTTAATTCGCTGAAGAAAGTCATTGGTCGCCAATCTCCTGTGCAGCAGCTTGAATTGAAAAGTGCGTAGTTTAGTTATTTTAGTACACTGAAAAGGTGACTGATAAACAGCTTCCCAATCAATCGAATTGTTCTCTTCAATCGAGCAGTCAGTGCACCATTTCTTCTGGCTGTTTATGGGATTCTTCCTTTTTCTTTCTACAAGCGGTTTATAAATAAATCTGTTTGGTTTATTTGCCTTCAGAAAGTTTTGCACAAAAACGACACTGCTATCAACATCATTGTCATGACGGAAACTTTCTTGAACAGTTTCGCGCAATAGCTTAATCGCTGATATTAGGCCATAGAAAGAGAGAAAACTTGGCTTGATATTGTAACGGCGTTTAAATTCTGTAAAAGACAAAAACCTGGTTCCATTTTCCATTAGATCATTAACTTTGAGTATTCCCTGAAAGTACCAAGTTTTGTAATATATTAGTTTATTCCCGACACGAATAAGAGAGTTAAGCCAAAGGCTCTGTGAAAGAAGGTGCTTTTTGGAAGAAATGCTACCCACATAGCTGATTTCCGACCATACCTGCATTGTCTCTTGCAAGAAAGGGTCCGATAGCCTAAAAAATAGCTCTAAATCTTTTTTATGCAGATTAGCTTTAAAGAACATATCACCACCGAAAATCTGAAGTTGCGAATCCACAAGTAATTTCCATTTAGCAAGGTTTTCTGAATTAAGGTACTTCTTTACCCAGCTTGCTTTTAGTGCCTTGGTGAAGAGCCTAACATTAATCATCTTTAGTCCGCCATGTTCGTACTCACTGATCATTACATCGCGCTTAGTTTTGTCTCCTTTGCCATTCCATAGAAAGTTAAACAGCAGACTGTTAATTTCCTCGATGGCGCAATGGTTTGTTGGTAAAGGTGACAATATGTAAGAAAGTTTAGAGATGATCAGACTTTTCAACGCAGCAATTTTTCCAAGCAAGGTTAAACGACGAAATTCCCAACAGCTCAGGGTTGCCCTGAGATCTCCTAACTTTTCCTCATGGTTGGCTTTTTCTGTTATCGCAGCGTCAGTAGACAGCCAAACACCTAGCGTTTTAACTTTATCTCTTATCCACCTAAAATTTTTGTCAGGACAAAATTTCTCCTCACTATCCTTATTTGCACCAATCCAGAGCACTTCTGATTTTTTATGGTTTAGGCGAGGGCCAGAGCTTACACTAAAAAGTTCTAAAGCCTGGACAGCGTTTGTGAAGGACGTCCTAGACCCATCAAGAATAAGAGTTGTGTCGTCTGCGTATTGGCTTATTTTTATTTCCTGTCCATTTACTGTAATACCCCTAATGTTATCATTTCTTCTCAAAGCATCCGCTAAAACCTCAGCACAGAGAATGAACAGGTATGGGGAAAGTGGGCAGCCTTGTCTAACCCCTCTTTCGAGGCCAAAAAAGTCACTAGACCATCCATTGCTCAAAATGCAGCTTTCAATATCATAATAGAAAAGCTTGGTCCAGTGTACTATTGATGGTCCAAAGTTATAATGCCGAAGGGCTTTTTGTATGAAAGACCATTCAACGGTATCGAAGGCTTTTTCAAAATCAAGGAAAAGTAGGAGCCCAGGAACGTTTTTAGCAGCAGTAAAGTTAATGACACTATCAATCAGTGAATATTCTCTCCTATGAATCTTCCTTTTAAGAAACCAGTTTGATCACTATCTATAACTTTCGGGAGAACTAGTTTGAGGCGGTTTGCGATAGCCTTGGTAGCTATTTTATAATCACAGTTCAAAAGAGATATTGGGCGCCAGTTTTTAACAAATAGGGTTCGGTGTCCTTTTTTGGAATAAGTTTGATGATCCCTCGCCTTTGAGTAACCGACAGGTGTCCTGTGTGATAGGCATAATTGATTGACTTAAGAAAATAGTCGGCGATGTCGTTCCAAAAAACTTTATAATATTCGGCAGGCAGTCCATCGGAGCCCGGTGTCTTATTGCAGTCCATATCTTTAAGTGCATTCAGGCATTCATTCTTTGACAGAGGGCCTTCACAGCTGTTTTGATCCGCCTCGGTTAGTCTCTTTTTCGCTGGGGTATCGCAAAAAAACGTATCACCTTCTTCGTTAGGGGAGACGATTTTGGAAGTGTAGAGGCTGCGATAAAAGGCTTCACAGTGGTTTAAGATTTCACGATCCGTTGTAATGAACTTATCACTATCTACTTTCAGTTGAGTGATAGCACCTTGCATGTAATGTCGTTTCTCTAAATTTAAAAAGTATTTGGTATTTTTTTCACCTTCGTCGTACCATCTGCATCGAGCCCTTAGAATTGAACCTTTTGTCCGATATTCAATAATCTTCTCCAGTTCTCTCTTCTTAGCCTCAAGGGCGCCAGAAGCTTCTGCCCTGTCGTTTGGCTCAATAAAGTTTCTGTCAATTTGGTTTTGCAAAGAGTTAATTTCTTTCTCATGTTCTTCCTCGCGCCGAGACAGTTTTGCTTTTTTGGCCGCCGCATATTTCAGGTGATTGTTCTCTTATTTTAAGTTTTAGCATCTCCCACAGCAAAGCATCGTTAACAGTGTCATCATTTCGATATTCGTCGTGTGTTTGCTTGATGACAGCTCGCATTTGATTAACATAATCTATTTCAGATAGGAAAGAAGTGTTAAGTTTCCAAAAACCCGGGCCTCTAGAGTTAGAATGAAAGGCGACTCGGAGGTCTATTAATGAGTGATCAGTTTTGTAGCCGACTGAGATATTTGCGTCCCTAACTTTGCACATCAGACTTTGGCTTACAAGAAAAAAGTCTAAACAGCATGAAATTTCCGGCCTTCTCCGACGCCAAGTGTATTTACGACTATCGGGGTTAATTATTCTCCACGCGTCTATTAAGTCAAATTGAGCAGCAAGGTTCTTTAGAGTTTCTTGAGAATTGCTGTGTGTTCTAGCATGTCCGCCCTTTTTATTCACGTCTACATTTAGAGCAAGGTTGAAATCTCCACCAACGACAATTTCTTCGCACTCGAAATCCATAAGATGGTCGAAGAAACTCGTAAAGAATTGTGGGTCATCTTCATTGGGGGCGTATACTGTAGTAATTGTGATGAGCTTCTTTTCCGATTCTATATCGCAAATTATGAATCTACCGTTTGGGTCCGAAAAGGATTTTTGAATTTTGGAACTGAAGGAGTTATTAAATAAAATAGCGACACCACACCTGGCGCTATCGTGACCGCTAAAAATAGTTTTATAGCCCCATTCCGCCGACCACATGACACTTGTATTTTCAGAACAGTGAACTTCTTGCAACATGTAAATTGAGTATTTTTTCTTCCTTAGCCAGTTGAACAATTCTCTCCTTTTCAGCCTATCCCCCAATCCTCTCACATTAAGAGAACAAATACTGAGATTCATTTCTGAAAGCGGTCGCAATGGATGGTGCAGACTGGAGAACTGTGGTGAGAAAACAGCTTAGAATGTCGATTAGCCAAAAAACACTAGAAGTAACAAAGAAAATTACACGCGAAAGGAATACTAACACCTACTAAGAATACTATTGTAGAAAGGACACTTAGCAGGATCATGAGTTGTAAATAAATACACATGATAACAAAAACGGGGTCATTAGTAGCCAATTCGAGAAAAGAGTAATATGCAAATTCATGATGATCATGCGAAACAGGGCAAATAATCTATTTTAGGCTTTCTGGAATATTTTGATGGTTATATTTTTCGTTGTTAATAAGTAAAAATCTTCCGATTACTTTCGCGTCATGTATGCCATGTTCGTTCCTTGCTTTCATCATTGCCTTAATTAAAGTTTTCGCTCCTCCTCGATAGCTCTAGCAAAATCTTCGATAATATATGAATTTGGGTGGTTGCTGGAACTCTCGATCTTTGATCTATTCCTCCAAATTAAGTCGCGGTCCTCGCGGCTGATGAATCTCACGATAATTGGCCGATGTCTACCCTCCACATTCTTTCCCACTCGGTGCACTGCGTGAAATCTAATATCTTTTGAGTCAATTCGTAAATCGTTCTTAATTATATCGTGTACTACGCTCTTACAATCTTCGCCCTCGTTCTCCTCAATGTTATTAACTCGTAAGTTTTCGCGCCGAGTGTATTGTTCGAGTTTAATGTTATTTTCAATTTCCGTTTGGAGCTGTAATTCTAAGCTGGTAATTCGTTTCCGCAAGGTCTCCAGTGCATCATTCGTCTTCTCTAGTTACATTTCAGCCTTCTCCTTCATAACGGCTACATCCCCTTGGGTGAGTTCTAAGTTTCTAATTTGTTCGATGTCGTTTTTCAACTCATACCTCAACTTGTTAAAGCTTGTTATATTAAATCTTAATGACATAGTCCTGATCATGAAAAGTTATTTAGAGTTAGAACTGTTAGAACACTCAGCCAGTGAAGATCAATCATCGAAATCCTCAAATACTGCGCAAAGTACAATATCTCAACCTGAACATTGTTCCCTGCGTCGCGATATGCGAACAAGGACAGAAAAGAGCTTACAATGGCAGTTTTGTTTCATGATGAATTGTACATGCTATTGTACGTGAGAATAAAATATATTAAGCTGCAGCAACTGTCTAGACTGAGCACATATGTAAAGAACTCAACGCCTCTTCATTACTATTTATTGTCCTTCTCCTTTTAAGAATGTTCATTAGTTTGTTTTACGTGCGGAATGTTTTTCAGCGTGTCACTTCACGAGTAATTTATCGTAATGTATTCGTCTTCTAGTATTTAAGCTCGTGTAATCATTTTCAGTTTCTCTTTTCGCGTTTTGCTTTTACAAGCAGTTCGTTAGTCCGAGAGCAGTTTCGCCCATTGTGCAGTCTTTCACTTCTATCGCAGTTCCAGTGCAGCTTAATCACCCAGCTACTAACAAACGCAAGTGACGTTTTTTTGCCGAGTTTTCTGCCCCGTTCTCGTTTACTTTGTAACGTTCTTTTATTTTGTTGTACTTTAGTTTAACCGCTTTTCAAGTACCGCTTTGGAGAATCGCTTTTCAAGAGCCGCAACAACCTATACGTCCATTAAAGCGTGTTACATCGTTCAAATTCGCTATGCGAGTTTGTTCAAGTCGCGATGTCAGCACTTGATGAAGGCGCCCTGTACGGGAAGCTTCTTCACCTCAAGAATTCGAGATCGGGATTCCTATCAACGTTTACCGCCAGGAAAATTGAAGTCTAGGCCTTGTTGTCAGACAAGGAGAACATTGACTGTGTAAAGGATAATTTTGTGAATATTTTAGTTGCTTTCCAGAAATTTAAAGAAGCACATATTCTTTATTTGTCGTTCGTTGAAGACGAGACTTCTATTGCAGATGTCGGGAATCCTTTGATCGCGAAGCTGTGCAGAAGGATGACTTAACTCAGCGAATTCAGAACTGGATAGCGAGAGCCGAAGAAGTGCTTCAGTCAAATATTCAAGTTACTCCAGAAGATTCAGTGAGTCGTGTTGGTTCGCAATCAGCTTCTGAAGCATCAAGAATGTCTGAGGGTTGGGTTGCAGTGGCTCGCGCGAGGGTTGTGGTTCGCGTAAAAGTAGTGGTTCACCCAAGAGCAGTACTTCATCTATATCGACAGAAAGAGCGAAGGAGGCCGCTCGCGTCGCTGAGTTAAGAGCAGAAGTAGCAGCCTTCAATATGGCCAATTTCAAAAAGAGCAAAGGTTCCGTCTTCAGCAAGAAGAAAGGCATCCAACCTTGGAGACGGAGATTGCTAAATCACAAACTAGGGAACAGGCCTTAGCTTCTGTCGCAGACCCGAAACCGCGCGTGGAACTTCCAGGTCTGTCGTATTCTGGCCCGTGTTCAGCTGTTTGCCCGTGTGCCTTTGTTTGATGGCAACCCAATGGAATATGGTCCCTTTGTTAGAGCTTTCGAAAACATCATTGAATCCAAGACGTCAAGTAGCAGCGAGAGGCTATACTTCCTCGAACAATTTACCAGTGGCGACGTTAACGAGCTCGTAAGATCATGCCAGTACCTTTCTCCTGATCACGAATATCTCGAAGCTCGTGGGCTCATGACGAAGAAATTTGTGACGATTTTCGTATCGTGGCTGCGTACGAAAACAAATTCTTGAGTTCGCCTGAGATGTCGGACTGAATAGATTCTCTCTTTTCTTCAAAAGATGTAAAAATGACCTTGGCGTCACTGTCTCGAAGGACTTGAAGTGGACTGCTCCCATTGCTCAAGTGATTGCAAAATCTAATAGAATATTATCAATACTGGGATTTCTAAAAAGGAACTGCTCGGGTGACCTCAAGAAGGATTCTGTGTAGCTGCTTTACATCTCCCTTGTGCACTCTAACCTGTGCTACACCTCACAGCTTTGGGCGCCACAATCGCCTACATTGATGTTGGAAGGAGAGCTACTCGTTTTATTTGCAAGAACTCTGAACTCTCATACAAGGACAGACTTTTGAACCTTAACCTCCTACCTGTTAACTACTGGCTGGAATATCTTGATCTATTATTTTTCTATAAGCGTATTTATGGACTTATTGATATTAATTTAGATAACTTTGTTCAATTTTGTAATGGGCGTTCCCAACCGGAATCTTCTGGGCTTTTTCTCAGCAACAAAATCGCTAATACATCGCTTTTCCGCAACTCTTTCTTCGTCCGAATAACTAATCTATGGAATGCATTACCTATCGCTATAAGATCGGAGGTAAAGTCAGTATCTTTTAAGAAAAAGTTAAAATCGTTTTTTATAATGGACTAATTTCAGTTGTCAATCAAGATGACAATCGTTCTTATAAATGAGTCTGTGGGAAGTGCCGCCATGCCAATACTGTTATACGCTGTTCTTGTTAACTTTTTTGATTTGCCTTAATATATATATATATATATATATATATATATATATATTAATATATATATATATATATATATTAATATATATTTAGCCAAGCCTAAAAGCGGAGCCCCAAAATTATTATCATTCCTTTTTACTAGCATTTATATATAATCTGCTTATCATATCACCTATCCGGCCTCACTAATGCAGTGTTGTAGAAAATAGTATGGAAAGGTGGATTTGCACCTTCCAGTCTAGATCTGCTTCCGGATCAGATTTCCCCCCCCCCGCCCCCAGATCCGCTAGCAGACATGATCCCCCCTTCATGGATTCTCCCCCCCCCCCCCCCCTTCTCCGAAAACAAGCGTTCTGTTGAGTAAGGTAATAGAATTCCTTTCAAAATTGAATGCTACCAAACTTTCCTAACAATTTAGAGCAATCCCTACCGACAGGTATGGTTCCCTGTTCAAATGTAGGCTACTCAGTTAGGGGTTAGGGCCTGTCCAAGTAGATATTGGTGAAGGATCCTGGTGATTGCTTCTTTGAATTACTATCACATCAGTTATATAGTGATTCAGATCATCACTTAACAGTGAATGCAATTTCCTTCCATGAGACAATCATAAATCAGAAATTGTGTATCCTCTGAACACTGGGATGCAGTCTGATTGTTTTAAAACACTTAAACAAAAGGCTAGTGTGGTGGTCAAATTTTGAAAAAACATAATGACACATTGCTTTCTTTTGTAAAATAAATAAGGGTAGAAGAGCTGACTCATATACATGACCCCAAGCAGTTATCCCATTTATTATGGGATACATGAAATAATTTATAAGGATCTAATCCCAATACTTCGCCTAATTATATTTTGTTTTCAATACAATAGCCATGAGTGATAAATAAGTGATAATGAACATATGAAAACGGGTATATTACAACCAACAAAATGACCAGCTCCCAGTTGGCTTGTCAGCTCAATTGGTAGAGCACTGCACCAGTATCGCAGAGGATGTGGGTTCGAATCCCATAGAAGCCTGAATTTTTATCCGCAGTTCAACTGTTTGATTTTCATATATTAGTTATCACATATTCATCACTCACGGGTATATTATGAAGCAACAAAATGACCAGCAGCCAATTGGCTTGTTAGCTCAGTTGGTAGAGCTCTGCACCGGTATCACAGAGGTCATGGGTTTAAATCCCGTACAAGCCTAAATTTTGTTTCAAGCTTTATTTTTTTATTTGCACTACTACTTCAGTAGTGTTCATAACTGCGATGATCATTCACATATTCAGTATGGATAAAAAATTAATTTAAACCCAGTTCCTTGAAGTTGAGGTCTTAACGGTGAGAGTGAATATTTAACGCCTATTCTCCTTTTATTGTGGTTACTGCACTTAAGCAGTAGCCTCTATGTCACCACGTTGTTTGTCCAAGTGACTTAAAGCCTGTGGTGGCAGCATATGCTCGCAAGCATGCATTTAGTAGCCACATGCACTCACAGAGTACTTATTTCAAGTCAAGTCAATTAGTCATTTTTATTCTTGTTTTGGGTACCAATTTGCTGAGCAACCATGTAATTCACCACTAGTACCTTATATTACTCCTCCTGGACTTCTGGTGATTTGGCTTATCCACTACATATTGTCTTATTCAATGTTTAAAGGAGCACTGTCACCGGGATTTTTGCTGTTTTTGGTTCAATTCTGCCAAAATTACTGCTTTTTACCTGTTATCGTGCAAAAAATGCTCCTACAGAATCAGCAAGATTAATTCCAATGAAATTTTAGCAGGAAGAGCTAACCATAATAATTTTTTGGGTGATTTTTCAATGCATAGCTTGAAATTTTGAAAAAACTGGCAAGTTTTTTCAAATTTCAATCCATTTCCATCCTCGTCATCTTACATGGAATACAGACGTTTATGGTGTCAATGCAGTACTACAGTCTTTGGCAACAAAACTAGACCACTATTTTAAGGTTTCCACTGATGCATTGGCAGTTTTAAGCTATTCAAAGTGATGGTACAATAGCGTGACACTGCCCCTTTAAAACTGACCACTCTTTGAACATGTGAGGTGCAACCTGAATAAATTACCATAGTAATCCTTGAGTTGATTTCGTTTGTTTTTTCACAATTCCAAACTTATCTCTCCTGCAACACCAACTTCCATTACAATCAGCTGATGATCTTCTAAGTGGTCACTGTCATTAACTTCAGGGACCGGTTGCTGTATTTAAAACGACTTGCTTGCAGCTAAAAGCAGGCGATTTTCTAATACAGGATTCTCTTCCAAACTGTTCCTCCTATAAAAAAAATGGTTTGTAATATGAACTTTTTTTATATTAAATGCTCAAATGTAACTTGACGGCCACTTCGAGTCTTTTCTTAGGAAGGATTAATACGTTCAGATACAGGTAGATATTTATTAGCATACTACCTGATACCTGAAAATTAAGGCTTTATACAAAAACTACATAGATCCAATTGACCAGCATCTAAAATTACATACTGGAAAAGTGCCATACAACATTATAATACAAAATTTATGCATGTTAGAAAGCAGTGCATGTGTATGTTGTAGGTCAACATGAAATTCAAGTTAAAATGAAATTCATGGCTCATGAATAATTAGGGTCAGAAGAGGATTTCATTTTGATCTACAACATGTACCTGAATCAACTGAACATTGATGCCAATAGTTGTATGCCTTTGTTCTTTTTTAGCAAAAGAAATAACATGTATTTTATACGAATGCTTTCAAGTTGAGACGTGAGACTTGATTCCCACATCTCACAAGTCTTTATGTTAGAATTTTAAGGATTCAGACTGTCAACGTTTGCATTTGAGAAGAGTTGTCAACAAATATCTACCTTGAAGAAACTTGTAGTTGTTGTGAATCTATGTTAATTAAGCTCAGGTGGAATGAGAATATTAAAAAAGAGAATTTCAAAATTTGACAGTCATGTTACCAGTCCGGAATATCCCTAAATTTAAGGACAGGCCCGACTCGGGTTTCAGCCAATGAGAATCCACGTTAGAATTTGTGTGTCACGTGTCAAAACACAGTCAAAACAACCACGGTTTTCAAAATGGCGGCCACTGAGCTTCGTTATGCTTTCTTTCGAACGAGTAATGAAGGAAACAGTATAAAGCTATGGCAAGAGCGGTGACGGAACAATGAGAGAAGGTTTTCGAAATAAGTCCACGTTCGTCAGAAGCAAAAATCAACGTAACTTGAGAACTTTTAAGCTTAACCGATAAAATCAATCGCATTTATGTGTGTCTTCGCCTCGGTTATTTTCACCATTAGCTTTCAGGGATTTGCGGAGAAAAAATTGTTGACGGCTTTATGGCTATTTCAGCTATAAGCTTAAGTCATCTTCATCAAGTTAGTAATGATTTTTTACATCTTTCTTCTCCGTTTACTTGTCAACGAACCGGTAAAGATGAGGCATATTTAGAAGGGGACTGGTCAGTTGAAAGTAAGGTTATAAAGCTTAAATAAAAATGACTATACATTGTGTGATGAGTTGTCTTGCTATTTTAATTAAGCTTACATGCATTTCATTTTTGTAGAGTTGTCTTATAAGCAAAACGTTTTAATTCTCTGGGCGTATGTGTTTTAATTATTCGCATTTTCCAAAGATGTTTCGTACAGAGTAGAGTTAAATCAATTCTGAATTAAATTAAAAACTGCTTATACTCGCTTGAATATGACCCCTTTACAAGCACAAATAAAAATATTCATGCAGGCCTATTTCAAGGAAATACCTTTATCCCATTTTGTGACAGGATTGATAAACAATTACCAGATTAAAATTGAACCTCTTGTAACAACCATGCAACCAGAGGAATCAGTAACTGTTGCAGTGATATGATTTGACTGAATAAAAGTAGGAATTAGGTAGCATGGTAATTGGTTGTTCATTGTATTTTAATCAAATAGAATGACTGTAGTCGTGTCAATTCTTAAAAGTTCATTTCTGATTTTCTGGACACCCAAAATCCTTCTGTAAGCGATACCTAATGCAAAGCCCTTTATTTGAAATTTGCTTTAATTTCAAAATAAGACTTGAAGCCGTTAAACATTACATCACGATTTAACCTGGGATTGAAGAAATTAATGTAAGTTAAAGCCAGCATGATTCAAATGCCCACAAAAATGTGACTCCCCTTGCATCAAGAAGTAACATGCTTAAAAACAAAAGACCTGGGGCCGGTAACTTAAAGGTGTAATAACTCTATTCCAGGGATAAATCTGTTTTATTCCAACATTTTATTTGATCTTTTTGGTTGAAAGGACCTGAAATAAAAAAGACAGCATGAACTATAACTGTATTGAATGTGCTGAACTTAGCTGAAGTGTACAGCATTATTGGTGTTAGCTAAATCATAGTCAATAGAGGGAAATGGTTATGAAGCCTAGAAAAGTTCTTTGTTTTGTTTTTGTTTGCTATTTTGAGGTTTGACCGTGCACAAATAACAATAGGTGGTCACATGTGTTCATAGTACAAAAAATGTTTTGCTGCGTAGCACTAGAGTTAAATGCTAAATTTTGTCATTTTGATTGCTCAGAAACTGTGTTTTTAACAGTCAGATGTTTCAGGGATAAGCCCTTCATCAGTGTTTGTCTAGTTTTAACACTGGACAAACACTGATGAAGGGGTCACATGTGTTCATGCAATTAACCAATAGAAACATTATGATTAGGTATGTAGTTCATGCATAGTACATGAGGGCAAAACAAAAGATGTGCATGGTTATGGGCCCTCCAACATAAATCGTGGCCTCTTTGTTTTGCTCCTTCGATGTTTGCAGGGTTTCATAACATTTTGCTCGACATCTCAGATATATATTGACCGTGGGTGGACATTTGCTGAATCAACCAACACGGAAACCTTCCAAATTATTGCATTTAGTCAGCAAATTTAAAAGCCTCCTCTTTTCGTTCCCCTGGTTTGAGTCTATCATGCGGGTTTCCATGATCTAAAAAGAGAACCAAACAAAATCAACATTACTTTGAAAACCACAATGACACGAAGTAGTTTGGTTGTTTGAGAAACAGCTGTTGTGTAGTGTTACCAGCCTCTAGATGGTTCTTGAACCTCAAACTTCCAAGAAAGTCTACCAGAAATCTAGGTTGTCTACCATCTTCATATTTCAGACGATAAAACTTTATCGATATAACAGTCGCGGAAAATATATATAGAACTTCAAGAAAAATCGTTGAATACAATTTATAATAAAGTTTCGATATAACGCGCGCTCCGATTGGTTAAAACAGCGTGCCTTATCAGAGTACAGATGCACGGGCAGCTACGTTGTCGCGCCATGGACCCAAATGAAAATCTGAATTTTTCCCTCGGTTTTTATTTTGATTCAGACGTCTTGTACGACCTAGAAAATGTGTATGAAAACGAGCGGTTAGCCTCAATGGATTTGGAAGATGTTTCTGCGAGTAACACCACAAATAACAGCATTAAAAGTTAAGGATTAATGTCAAGCGTGTTTTCAGAAGTTGCTGAAATTGTCCGAGTCATACAGCGACGAGGGCAATTTCCGCAACTTCTGAAAACACAAGTGGTTTACGAGGACTCATTCCAATTACGTGTTAATAAAATAAGGGCAAAATTTTCTTAACATTGCTAAGGCACGTCGAAAAACAGTCAGCCAAGTGGAGTAAAATCACTCGTTCGCTCGCAAAGCAAACGAAAAAACAGTTCAACTAAGCTTAAGCTAATTTCTTAATTTGCGTCCAAAACGAGTGTAGATGATTACTATTTACATCCAGTCGAGAGATAAATACGAGTTCAGTCCTGAAAAAAAGTAGCAACAATTAAACCAAATGTTCAAAGCTGAAATTTATTTAATTCACCTGTCGTTGTAGAGGTTTCCATTACTTAAAAAAAAACACATCCACTTAAAAACACGCATCGGTAAACATTGCAAACGGATTGTCCAAAGAAAGAACTTCGTCCTCTAAGTTTGAGCTACTCGTTCCTCCAGTTAATGGTAAACTGTTCTGTAACCCTTTTTGGTGAGCTGCATGATTCCGTGGAATCATCATTTTGTTTTTCAACCACACAATCCCGCTACGCCGGGCGCCATGCAAGCCGATCCATTTTTTTAGCTTTTCACGAGTAAAATCGTTTACACTTTCATTTCAAACTCGAAAATTCACCTTCCTGAGTATCTTTTAAAACTAGCTCTTGATCATTACGCCTTTTTTAGCGAATGCATGAGCCAAAATTCCGCCGAATTTCACTGAACAATTTGCTTTTTGATCGCGATTTTAGACTAAAAAACAACTTGCACTTTGATGGTTTGACATTTTGACAGCTTTGGTCGTGTTTAACCAATGAAATGTATTGAGCCATTCTAACAAGGATTGTGATTGGTCTGTTCTAGCGTGCCTTATGAGAGTACAAAGCACGGCTGACGCCACTCGTAGGATTTGGAAAATAAAGTTTTCCGAAAACTGTAGCCGAATGCGTGCGGAAATTAAGAAATTCTTTATTATAAAACAAATAAAAAAGCCTTAACCGTGCTTTGTTCTGTTATAAGGCACGCAAGGAAGTGACGAGAGCACTCAAGAAGTAGTTAAAAGCACTCGCCTACGGCTCGTGCTTCTTTCTACTTCTTTCGTGCTCTCGTCACTTCCTTGCGTGCCTTATAACAGAACAAAGCACGGTTAAGGCTTTTTTATTTGTTAAATAATGTTGATAACTGTCCACCTACCTTGAAACGCGGGCAACAATTTCACTTACATAGCGCTGATTTTCGCCTAGAAACAAACCGATGTATTTCACAAAACCTCTCCCAAACACTTCCAATATGGCTACTGATCTGTTGCCAAATGATATCTTCAAAAAATGTCCCAGATGAAAGCTCAGAAATGCCTGGAAACAAAGGATTCAATCAACTTCCAACACGTTCGCGAATCCTCCGCCATTTTGGGTGAGAAAAATAGCTCCGTGACGTCACCACTGCCCTTAAATTTAGGCATATCCCGGACTGGTTACTCTTCTGGCCTGGCCTAATTCTTCATGACCTCTGCACATCCCAACCGCATTTCATCTTGAAGTTCAGAGACTTCACAACTTTCAAGTTCCAATAATTAGTCTTCTATAGCTATAATGGCCACAATGTCCAGCAAATGAAGTTTGTAAAGGGGGAATGGGGAAAATTACCAACAAACAACAATTTGATAAACACAAATGGGCCGCATGCATAACATAAGAATTGTTTTTCTTTTTATAATGAACTGAATCTCTTTCAACAGTCAATGACTTTGACGATTTCTCAGAAATAACAATTTCCCTGCACATTCTAGCTGCTGTTGTATGGCCAAGCCACTGAAAACAAAATTTTAAGACCACAAACTCTATCTGACTTCAAATGTAGTAGTCGTACCTAAGATGCTCTGACAATTACAAACTAAATTCCTCTGAGTCCTAGCTCCTAAAAGCACATATTAAATGTCTGCAAAATATAAATTAAGAATGCTTGCAAAAATAATAAGCTTACCGTTTCCATTTTCGCTTTATTTTAGGACGTGACATTCCGTACAAGCCATAATTTTAAGACATAAACTCTATCTGACTTCAAATGTAGTAGTCAAATGTAGTAGTCAGATGCTCTGACAATTACAAACTAAATTCCTCTGAGTCCTAGCTCCTAAAAGCACATATCGAATGTCTACAAAATATAAATTTAGAATGCTTGCAAAAATAATAAGCTTACCGTTTCCATTTTCGCTTTATTTTAGGACTTGACATTCCGTACACGCCATAACGAAAAGGATTTCCTATAACTGTTAGTGAGACAGCAAACATCTCCGGGAAATTGCCTTGTAGTTTCTTTTCTCTGAACAAAACACGAACATAACACAAAGTTAACACCGAACAGATAATAAACTTGCAGGTTCGCCCATGAAATTCGGAACGAAGAGGCTTCTGATTTCAGCCGAGTTTGCAGTATGATTGTCATGTTTTCCACAAAATGAAAGCTTAGCCTATTTCGTGCTCTCAGTTGCTCTCTTTCACTTTGAAACTCGCCTTTTCGTTTCGTTGTGAACATACTGTGGTCCGCTGTCTTCAAAGTCTCCATGTAAGCCCTCTTGAAATGACCATGCAGCTTCCTGCCCCAAAAACACGCGGGCTGCAGCAGAGGACGAACTATAATGGGACATTTCACTTGGTATACATGAGTGGGCGGGTCCGTACGTATGGGCGTACGTACGACGTTCGTACTGTGGCCATTACCAAATTTTATCTGACAGATGGGTTTACCATATTTTCTTACCAATGGTGCTCCGCGCGCGTGCCATCGGCGCCCGGAGCTCCGCTATTATTTTTATTGGGGTACCAGAGAATGGGTATCAATTTTTAGGGCAATGGTTAGGTGGTGGGTTTACCTAGCAGGGGACCTAGTGTTCCATTGTATGCCCACCTGCCTCTGGGCGAGTTTTGTAAATGACAAAAGTTTTATGAGAACAAAGCCTTTGGCTGTTGATGATAATTTAAAAACTAATAAGGCCTTGAGAAAAATAATTCCAAGCGTAGAAAGTAAACTAGTGAGAATTGAAAGACGTTGAAACTGTTTGATAACTAACTATAACTTTTTTACCGTAAATATTGCCGTTTTTGACGGTTGGCGGATACATTTTAGGCTGTTTGATGGCTGACAGCTACCCCATTGAGACCTTGACAGGGACTGTTCTGGACCTTTATATCTGATCTGAACAGTTGTCTAACTGAGAAAATCGTCCGGCTGTAGTTCCCGTAGCTAATGGGGTATTGACGTCACAATTGGTGAAACAGTGAATGCATTTTTGTGGTGAGAAACTGAACATTAAAAACTGTCCGAATTTTTTCCCTTATTTAAAGGTTGACATTCGGAAGAACGGAAGGCTGAATGTTAATGGAGGAGATTCACAAGCCCCATCCGGTAACTACTATTTATACGGAGGAGCAGGAGGGATCATTCAGATAATATCACCTGAGGGTAGCCTTGTCCCTGGAACTTCACTCCTGAGTTATGGAGCTCCCTCTGGCTCAGGCATCTGCTCAGTGAATGATGATGCGAATGGTTATTTATATCTGCCAGGTAAGAAAATATACCACAATGATCTTACATATGCGTGTAATCCTTAAAGGAAACAAAACAAACCTTTTTGTTTCATTCTTGCACCACTAACCGGATGTCCCACTCACGTAACTTTTTTTTTTTTTTTTTATGGTCAGGGGCGTAGTCAGGATTCCATAGGAACGCACAATTTCCAAATCCCCGCCTCCCTCCCACCTATCACCAAGTCACAAAATCTTTTACACGTGCCTTGATTGGATTTTCTTTTTCCATCACTATGGTGAGGTTATTTCTTAAGGTAGGACAGTGGCTTAGTGAAAGCCTTGGTGATGAAGTCTAGAAGCTCTGAGGAAAGAAAGGCCCGGTTCATACGTCGCATTCCTGCCGTGTCGAATTCAGTTAAACTAATTAAATTCGACAGAAATTTGTCGTCTGAATCAGCTGCCGAATTTCTGATGCATGTTCGACTGGTCTTGTCGTATTATCCGAGGAAAATGTGGCACTGATTCATACATTACACACATTTACACGCATCAGGGCCATTTATACGGGTGAACATAAGACGCGTCTTGTCCATGGAGCGACTTAAATAAGACGCGAACTGGTCGTATAAATAGTACAAAATAGCCATTCGTGTCTTATTTTAGACGCAACTTAAAAAGACGCGTCTTTTTTTAGAACAGGGCTTCTAGCTGTTCTCACTTTGTCTGCGTCTTAAATAAAACGTGAACGTCCTCGTATAAATGCTTTCGCGTCCTAAATAAGACGTGAACTATACTGCGCGAGCGTAACAACAACTTATGTTACGATTTGATAGCTATAGTGTAATTGGTTGCAAAGCTTTGTTAAAGATTGCCGGGAGAGCCGAAAGTTTGCAGTAAATTCAGCATATTCCATCTCTAAGATGCCATGCCGGTTCGCACCAATTTGTCTATCGCTTTCTTCCGAGTCTTCTCAGATTTCTGTTGCATTCTTTGTATACTACGGCGAGTTTATGAAAATTCAATACCATATCTGAAAAAGTTTCTTCCTACTTAAAATGAAAGGACATCACGCTTTTGTTTCTTGTCACAGCTCGCCATCTTGGATTGTTGATAATTGGATCAAGGCAGAGATTGAATACACAATGCGATGAGATTGAGATTGGTATTGATAAGAAAATGACCAAGAGGGTTGGTCATACTAAATCAGTTCTTTGGGTCTCATCACTGACGCCCAACTTTCTTGGTCAAAAAACGGTGACGAATTGTGCAGGAACGTCTCCCTAGCTATTGGTGCATTAAAACGCATGCGACCTTTTATTTCGTAGAATACTACATGCGATTCAAATTTAAAACGCGTTGATATTACCACATTTATTATTATTATTATTATTATTATTATTATTATTATTATTATTATTATTATTATTACAAGTGAAACCGGAAATAACAATACACAATTATATATCCCATAAAAAGGTAGATATAAGGCACAGAAACAAAATGATGGTCGAAAAGGGTAACTTTTAATGCCATATATTACGGCGAGACATGACTAACCTTCTTTAGGGCAACACTGAAGCAAAGTAAAAATGGAGAAAACGGTTACAATACGGAAATAGAAATAACAGACGTGTACTGAAGCGGCTACCAAAAAAAAAAAAAAAGAAATATAAATAGTTTAAATTTTTGCCACGTCTTTTGTCATTTTATGCTGAATATACGGCAATCATGCCTAAAAAGGTTTTAATATCTTGGCCCCTAGTCAATATGCGACCTACATGTAACAATAAAATTCTTGTCTATAGGTTCACTATATTTCGTGAAAATGAAAAAAACCCTCTTGAAATTGATCAATGCAATCTGTGGTACCAAAAAAACTAGTTCAAAACTTGACACGTAGATACAAAGTTACAAAATTTCCTCTTTTGCCTGTAATGGATTATTAGACACTTTGAGGGGAAATCTGCAAAAGATGGAAGACAAGACTGACTGATGTACAGTGTATAGCAAGATCCTTTGGTTTTGGAATTGACTGGTACATAATAGCCTCTTCTTCAGGAGGACCTCTTTCGGGTAGTGGTCAATTAAATATTTATAATTTATAATTAACTATTTATAATTTATAAGTGGGCAAGCTTGGAATTGATCGAGCCATTAGCAGCAGTAAACAGTGTTAAGAGACCTATTGGATCAAATTCCTTTTATGCAATGATTTTTACAAATTTGCAAAACAACCTATTGTTTTGAGATGATGATAAGTAAAACGTTGTGGTTTTGTGCATGTGTTTGATAGGTTTGAGAATTTTATTAATTTTTCTTTGTTCATTGAATATCAGCAAAATTTCTACTAATAATACTCATTGGTTAACACAGTTAACATTTCAAGCCTTATTGTTGAGCATTACACAAATAACATTTCAAAGCTAAATAAAAAATACTAACCAATAGAACTTTTTTCTTTTTTAATCATTTATTTGCTTACCAGCTATTAGTTATTAGTTATTAGGTGTCCGCTATTAGTAGAGGGAGATTCCCTCGGCTAGTCATTTTCGACACATTAATAAAGTCTTTGATTGATTGATTGATTGATTGATTGAACTAAAGAAATAATCCTTCAGAGAATTTGTCATTAAATTAGTCACACCTGCAGAGATTTAAAAAAAAAAAGATTTACTTTTCAAAGACAAGTGAAGAGGTACGGGGGGGGGGGGGGGAACTGCAGAGAAAAAATGTAGGAGGGGAATGGTAGGTTAAAAAGGGAAAGGTGGTAAGTGGCATTCCCAAGGTGGTAAGAACAATGATATGCTGTGATGAATTTGCAATTTTGTTAGACTATGCAACAAAGTTAAGACATAAGTAGATACTGCTACGTAAGGGGTAGAACCAGAAGAAAAAAGTACAATCAGTTGAAGGTTCAGAACCCCTGCCCCACCCATTCATGCACTACTGACTTATTTTTTAGACCTTGTAGACATTGTTTCTCTCACTTAACTTCTCATGGTTTTGAAAGTTATTTGTTGCTGAGCCAGCAAGCCAGAGCTTACTAATAAATGTAAAAAAAAAAGGTTGTATTGAAATTTGGGGGTTAAATGTTGTACAGACGGAAGATTGTATTCATATTTTTATGGACATTTATTATGAGTGGGCTTGGATCAAGGCAAGTGTATTTGTACTTCTTTGGGAAAATAGTTGACAATTTTTCTTTATTATTTTTACCTTTTTTAGTTTTTGCATATTAATTCATTCATACCAGAAATCACAAGTGTTAGTTGAGAGAGAGAGAGAGAGATGCTCTGAAAACACGCCTATCCGCTCTTGTTCTGACAGTTTTTTTAGTTCACGATAAACCAAAAATTAAATGTTTTGCAATTTTTTCTTTGGTTAAAATTACGAAGAAAGACATTGCCCGCTATGTTTGTCATCGAATCGTAGATTCTCCACACTTCGCGATTCACACTTCATTTTGTTTAACCAATCACAGAAAGTGAATCGACCTTCTGAAACTAAGCGACGGTTTGCTTGCGACAGCGCTGTAGCTGTGGTGAAAGTGGTATTTAAGGTCAAGTTTAACAAAGTAATGGGAAATTTCTAGTCCGAAGCTTAACTACATTCAAAACGGTGAAATGATTTTGAAATTTGGTTCATCCTGTGTCATAAAACCTTAGACCAAGCCAGTGGATTAACGAGCACATGAACGCTGTGCGATACCTCGTTCCACTCTCTCGTTCCGCCACTTCGACTAGGTCACCTGAAGATGTGTTAGACTGTGAAAGATTTGTGTGGTGAAAGCGCTGTGGTGAAAAGCTGAAATGGTCGCCAAAATGGGAGATTTGCCGTCAAATTCAACTAAGTAATGGAAAATTTCTAGTCCGAAGCATAAAACTTTAGATCAAGTCAGTCGATTAACGACATCCACGTCAACGCTGCGCGATACCTCGTTCGACTCCACTCTCCTTCCGCCACTTCGACTAGGTCACCTGAAGATGTGTTAGACTGTGAAAATATTTTTAACTGGCCACTCTGGGAAGAATTATATCAAGGCTTGATGGACGGCTTTTTGGATGTATCTAAAGCGTTGTGAAAGGGATTGTATACTTACCGCCGCGACTGCATTCGACAACACATAAATTTTCCCGCCGTGCTTTGAGTATGACTAAAGACGAAGGATGTGCGATTTACGCAGTGGCCCGATGTAGCCTTTTCGACGATTGGAGAAGGTATTTACCGTTGACCTTTTATTTAGTCGTTTTCTTAAAAAAACTTACGGTCAACCGATAAGCCAGATAAGCGTTGTCTTTGTTTATGTGCCCAACTTTTGTATGGCTCGGCAAGAAGTTAAGCCTACTCTCAAATTTGGTTTTCAAGTTTATAGTCAGTTTGTTTGTGAAGAAGGTTTTCAGGATTTCCGTGTTGGACCCATTCTTATAACAAATTACATTTTAATTTCCCCTCAATTTAAATATAGATTCAAATGAAATTTACCATAAGCTTAAGCTTATAATTTAAACATTGTTGTAAAAAGGTTTTTCCTCAGACTACCATTGTAAATAGGTGCCACAAACCAGAAGCGTAACACTTTGTAAAACTGCCAAATCTATTAAAACAATTATTTGCTAATCTTTCTTTGTTTTTTTTCGACTGGTTCTTGGTCGGTTTTGACATAAACTTAAGTACTTGACGTCTTCAGAGTTATTAAGCTTAGGTACTTTCCGCGTTTAGCGCGCACGTACACGAACTCGCACAAACAGCCGTGATTTTAAAACTTTTCTCTGTTTCTGCTGAATCTTTGACATACAATTTTTAGCTTTATAAAATTGAATTAAATTATGTGAACCCCCATGCATTACAACCTCTGTGAAAACTGTTTTTGTAGTACAGTAATTTTTCAGATACAACAAAATGTTTCGCCACTCAAATTAAACTTATGTGTCGGAATCGTGTAATTCATTAGGGTAATCCATTTGAAAGCACGAACTGTTCCAGTATTTGTTTATGCGCAACTATTTTTCTTAGGCCACTACTTTGAATAATGGCTTTATTGTACACTTTGTTATAATTGTAATAGGGAATTTAGTTCATGGACAGTATAAAATAAAGTTTTGATGTCTGTGCGAATGAAGGTAACGTTTTAAGTTCCGGTTGAAAATAAAGTAATCATTTATTCCGTCACTGTTTAAGATACGTTTTTAACCTTCAAATATCGTATTTAGTAAAATTACTGAGCTTGCATCGGTTGCCTTAAGCAACTTAAATTGTTTCATTTAATGTTAGCATTAATTTGATTTCATTCGCATTACTGTAACTTCTAGTTTAAGTTTTATAATTTCAAGAATTAAACAACACTTTTTAGGTGGGAAGTGCATTTAAGTGTACCACAAACGCGTTTTTTTTTTTTTGTTTTGTTTTGTTTTTTAAAAAACAGCAACAACTATCTGTATCAACTTACCTTCTCAAGTATACATTGTCCCTGAGCAGACAGCAGCCATAAAAAAAAATAATTAAAAAAGTCGTCAAAAGTTCCGTTTAAAGAAAATGCAAGTCCAGTCCGTTGTCCAGTCCTTGGAATTTTTTTTTCTAGCTAACCTTTTGTGGCGCGGCGTCGCAGTGAACAAAAAGCGCGCGAAAGTATAGCCTCGTTTTCGTTCTTTCCTCTAGGCCCTCTCCTCTGAAAAAAAATCTTAAACATAGCGATCCTCGCCAAAAGCAATTGAAATTAGAAGAAACTGACAACGCCATCGTAAAGAGCATACTCTCAAGCCTTAGGCAAAATTTTCTTTTATTCCTACCTCAAATGGTCGTTGAGCAGGAAGCTGACAAACTTTTCAGTTAGATTTTCTACTGCCGCACTTTTTTAGGAAAAAGTAATCATGGCCATTTTTTAAAACACTATTTATTAAACTACAACTTCGCTTAAAAATATTCTTGGAGAAAGGTTCTAGTAAACTTTTAGAGCGAATATTAAACTTCGGTCCGTTCTGGTCACGTGACCGATGATGTCACAGCATTAAAAATGACAAAAATGTATATTTCATAAAAATATCTACCAATATCCAAATTTTTGTTTCCTCGCGGTTAATGCAACGCGAGATAACACTTGTACCCAGACTCCCACTTTTTGAAAATTGTGTATACCTCCCTTAATATTTATATTTTGTTCGGTACCCGGGCAGTCCGAAATGGCTCACACCATTGTGCTTCAAACCACGTTGACTGCTTTTTCAATAACAAAATAATTTCGTCACAGTGAGCAAAAACGCACTTGTGAGCAAAGTCACGTGACCAATGACGTCATCGCCCTTAGTCTTGTACAATAATTAGTTTATGGTAAGACTTATTTCTAGACAACGTGGTGGTCTTGCTGCCCTCAAACTGACCACGTTATTTGGGATTGACGATTTTCCAGCGGCAAAGGATTCTGGAAGGTTCTTATTATAATTATATATTGTTATTTAATTATTATCATTTACTATTGCAGTCCAGTTTGGACTGTCTGAGTGGCTATCTGCTTGATAAGTTACAAAAATTACAAAATCGTGGAGCCAGAGTAATTACAAAATCACCTTCTGATACGAGCTCCAACCTCTTTCTCTCTATATGCTTAGTTGGGAGAAGTTGTCTCTTCGTGGAAAAAAAAACCAACAAACAAAACAGAAAGCGCTAATTATGTACAAATCAATGAATGAAATTGCCCCGGAATTTCAACAATATCTTTTCACAAGGTCAGGAAGGGGGAGTCTTGATTCCGCATTCCCACTCAATTTTCACGAGAAGCCCGCATCCCGCACTTTTTATCGTTTCTTTATCGAATTCCGTCGGTTTTTTGTTTTTTTTTGTTTTTTTTTGTTTTTGTTTTTGTTTTTTTTCATTCCAAAAAATACATTCCCGGATAAGGGTATCGAATTCAAATTACCACGCATCTTGTGTCCTTAGTGAAAAGGTCTTGATATGGCGCAACTCTAGCAATCATGCCGCCTCGGGATTCTCTCCGAGACGTTTGCTCCATGCCATTTCCTCTAATCCACTGAAGGTTTTCCAGTGTTTTTGGAATTTAAAAAACTCTCTGTTATCGTCGCTTAGAGGAACATTGAATTTCTCTTTGTGAATGGGCACTGTGCCGTTTCTGGCGCTACTTAAGCCTCGTCTGAGGCCGCAAGAAAGAACGACACTGAAACTCTCACCGTTTGGAGAGAGCTGACATCATTATTTGCCATAATTGCCATGACCGGCCGTGAAAAATCCCCTTAGATTACAATGAAATAGAAAAGCTTGAGCAGTTGTGCGGTCATTCAATGCAATTACACTACGTGCACGTTCCTTGTCAGTTCCCGTCATCCGGCCGGTTAAAACAAAATACTCTTTGTTTAATCTGATCGCCTGTCGATTACTTGACAGTTGACCATTAACCAGGGACTGTTTTTTTTTTTTTTTCTTTTTTGCATTTGTTTTGAAAGGAGACACTACTCAGCGTTTGCCTGGTTGATTCGCGTTTTTGCCACTTGATCGAAAGTTTACTTGAGTCGTGACGATTTCCCGCTTTCCCGACAGAGAGACCAAAATTCTCCAATCCCGTTCACAAATTTTGATGAATCCCGCTTCCCAGGTAGCAGTCAAATCACGAATCCCGTCAATACATTTTGCGTTTTCCCGAATCCCGAACGTTATTTGGGCCGAAACACGGATTCCGAAAATACCCTTCCAGACCCTGTTTTCACTCAACGTCACGCTGGTTGTGATTTAAGAAATCTTCAGGGGAAACTTTCTCTGCCCAAACCAAATACTAATAGTCCAGTTTAGAGTTCGCCATGACCGCTGAATAAAAGTACTGAGAACGCATTTGCACATTGTTAGCCTCGACCTAAAGTAAAATATTCACAAATTCCAGCGAGAAGATGACCTGTTTACAGCTCTGTCTATTGTTTAATTTTCAAGTTGTTGCACCTTCCCGCCGGTATTTGTGAATATTTTACTTTAGGTCGAGGCTAACCCTGTGCAAATGCGTTCTCAGTGCTTTTATTCAGCGGTCATGGGGAACTCGAAACTGTACTATTATTTGAAACGTAGCTTCTGTTATAGCGGAACCTGTTTGTGGAATAATTTGCCCCAGGAATTAAAGAATGCATGTCCTGCTGGGCAGATTAAACAACTGATCAAGAAGGTATCTAGCGTTGATGCCAAAACAACGTCCCACCAACCTGTACTTCTTAGCAGTCGACAGCAGAATCGTACCCGCGAAATTTTTTTTGCAAAATAAAAAGCGTTCACGTATCTTCGTCCGCCATATTCGATACTCTACCTTTATCACATTTACTGCTAACCGACAGTCACTGCAGTATCAACTCTGAATGAAGTGCGAGACATGTGGAACGTATGAATCAACAGTCGCATTCTGCCACACTTAATTGGATTCAATTAAACACGACAGAAATGCGATGTGTGAACCGGGCCTAAGTCGTAAAATTCTTTTCTTGCTTTTTTGAGTTTATCATAAAATGAGCTCACGAGTTAGTGGTACCTCTGACTTTTATTCAGAAATGAGTGATTTTGTTTTACCTGCTGTGTGCAACAAATGTTGTACTTGACAGGTTTTGTACATGTCCACATCTCCAAGAACAATAAACCTAAATTTCGTGTTTTGTTTTCGACTTTTTCAGTTACGCACGTGCGTCCGTAAGTACAAGTAGCTACGTCCCTGCATAAGCGTACTGGGCGGGGGAGCTGGGGGGGCGGGACTACAGCCCCCCTCCCCCGACTAGTGGTCAAAAAAATTGACTTACCCGGGCCAGTAGCCCCTAGGTGCCTGTCCGGGCAAAAGTTGTCGACCATTCGGGCAGTACAAAAAAGAAAAGAAAATTTGTACTTCAATGGTGATGACGAATTAATATGCATCAGCATTAGTGAGATACAAGTTTTATTCGGGCAAATAACGTTTTTTTCACCGGCCGCGTTTCTCTTGGGAATCCTTGTCACAAAACAAGGGAGTCACGCTTTTGGGATGAACTAACTTAAAAAAGGAAATAACATATACACAGTGGCAAATAAATCTTATGAAGAAAATAAGCTGCCTTTTTTCTCATCGATAGGTGAGATTTCAAAACATCACAAAACCTTTCCAGACGGAGTCTTTCAGTGGGGTGAAAGTTCCTCATTAACGATTTCACCTTCCTTTACTGCAGCAACTGTCCAACAAACGTCTGGTAAGAGGCAAATTAAATAAACAAGCTTAATCCGTGTCAAAACAATTTTTAGTTATTGATATTTTAAGATAACTGAAACAACAACAAGACATAAGTGTTCCACATTTGCACAGTTTTAAATTCAAATTTTAAAATTCCTAAAAGAATAGGATTAAAAACATTTTATGGCTACATGTCTACTTAAGGTATAAAAGTTAACGTCGTTTTCTCCGATATGAAGGAACCTGGATAAAGGAGCATAGGCCTTGATTCTGAAAACCTATATCGGCTCATTAGGCTCCCAGACATTTTGGCGTTCGGCTAACTGGAGAGAAGATGTGCGAAAAACCAATTCGAATTCGTCCAATTTTCATCTTGCAGTTTGTGACGTATAAACGTAGTGTGTTCTTTGCTTCCGTTGATGCAACGAAATTGTTTATAGTGGAAAGTGGGAAAATTTATGCAGACACCAAAAAGATTCCTTGTAAGATTCCTTCCCCACGAAGGTGCTTTAACTGTGCATAAAATAGTGAATGGCCGTGGTATATCTCAGGCGTCCGTTTTTCAATACTTCCGAGAACGATGTAGTGTTTGAATCTTTTTGTCCAATTTTTGCCTCTATTTTGGTGCTCAAACTGATGGAAATTGTTTTTTGTGATTCGTATATATTTATATTTTCATAACCTGTAAAATGTTGATTGGAAGTTTGTTTCAGTTGAGCAATTTAAGTGAACTCAAGTAGCAAAGGAATGAACCCATGTTCTCGTAATTGGGTTGAAGTGTCCAGCCAAGTAACGAGCAATACTGTATTTTGCTAGCGCTCGGCATCTCATACATATTGATCATGGACGGACATTTGGTAAATCAACCAACACAGAAACATTCCAAATTTTTAGGAATTGGTCAGCAAATTTGAAAGCCTCCTCTTTTCGTTCCCCTGGTTTGAGTCTATCAGCGCAAATTCGACAAACAGAGCCGAACCATTTCGTGTGCACTTCCATAGTTCAGAAAAAATAAAAACAAATCCGGTTGTTAATTAAACACAAAGAAACATAGCAATCCTTTTGTCTTACTACAACAGCGGTTTCATGCAGTAAACTTTAATGCTTAACCTTCAAAAAGAGTTAACAAAAAATCAGAGTTGTTTACAACGCTGGAATTTGGCATGATGACACTTTAAGAACACTAGAATCAGTAAAAAAAAATCCGAAAATTCAAAACTAACTCTCGACCTACCTTGAAACGAACCTTGAAACGGCAGCTACCTTAATGTTGACAATCAAAGATTTCGGAGAAAACTCCTCTTGTTTATCTTCCAATTCGCATTGAAAATGGCTACTGAAGTCTCCTCTCGCCCTTTGCTCATGAAAAGTCCCGGATAAGTATTTTACGTGTCAGAAAACAAAAGATTTCTTACGACCCGCGCGTCTCTTGAAAAACGTACGTTACGTTCCCCAAGCCCAATGGCTTCGTGACGTCACTGATGTCCTAAAAAATAGTGCTTCAAAGTTGTTCGTATCATTTTCAAGCATGCAGATGTTGCACTGCAAGCAACTTTGATAAGAGTGGGGAGATGGATAGCGCAAGATCATGGAGACATCATTAAAGCCCAAATAAGGCGCAGTGTCTCAAGTAGTTTTGCAACTGGTTGTAGCTTGTGCACAGCTGCCCATGGATGCTGATCTCGCGTTAGTCTGGCGCAAACATGCCATGTTTCAAAATTCTAAGGGATAAACAGTTCCAAAAGAACTGGGAGGATGAGGGAGTCTTTTGAACATTTTTTTTCTTCCAATGCTTGCGCAAGATTTTATTTCGTGGATTAAAGCCTCTGTGCGATTTTTTTCAGTTTTTTAAATGCACATCTACTTATTCATTTCTTAACTATTTCATCAAAAAATGACGTACATAATTGATTTCATACTTAAAGACCATTTCTGGTATTCCATATAAAATAGTAAAGGCGTAATGTGATGCGAATCATCTCGTACATATTTCGGTCAACTATTTCACAAAACATGTTTTGGTATTTTTCTTATTCATGCATTGGCTCAGTACTTGAAAAAGAGACCCGACTTTTTCTCGGCGGTATCCATTTCCATCTTGCACGCGCGTAAAGGGAAACATTTATGAGCAGTTTGTGTGCGCTTCAATATTCATTATCAAGAAAATCTGGCAATAATTCGTATGTCAGTCTTGATGAAACGGTGTCCTTTAGAGGATCACTAAACACCGGTCCCCAGCAGTCTCCCGCAACACCGACATTTTGAGGGATCGATGCTACCATCCTTTATCAGTTCATACGATGATAGCGGGATGAAGCAAAGGTCCAATCATTTGTGGACAAACAAGTTACGGAAATTTTTTGACACATTACGTCACCAAGTAACAGTATAACGTGACGACGAAAGTCCATTCTCCAGGATTTCCTTCTTCATTTTTAGTTTGCATGAATTTTTATTGTATTTTTCCCCCGCCAACATCACTTTTCAAATTGGTTCGTGTATTGCTAGAGCCTCAGTCTGGAAGCTGTTTCCAACTCCTCAATGACAAATGTTAACCGCACCTCGTAGCGAAAGTGGGACCTATATAATACTAGCATCTGAAACGTTTTAAATGCTGTATATGCATGTGTTAATAAACTTTTATAAACATCTGCACATCAAAAGGAATAAACGGTCACGCAAAAAGCAAGCTTAAAAGTAACTTATGTTAGATCTGCGAAGTACAGGATAAAATAAAATAGGGTATTGAATCCTCTGTCGGCAAACAAATTACTCGAATCATCACACTGCTTGAGCTATAAAGGTTAAATGAATTAAAAGCTTCGAATCGTCGGTGCGGTCGATTGACTCAGTATACGTACAGGGTAAAACGCCTTTCTTTCAGTCCCTTTGCTCTGAAATTCTGTAAATTTGCGCAAAAAAAGTGGGTGGAAAGGGGGAGGGAGGGAATGCCCCTACAGTCTCTTCCCGTCGGCGGCTCTTGATGAAGCTATGAGTGTCGTCTTATTTGGGTTTAAATGATCAGATAGATAACTACACGTATTTCTCTTGAAGGACCATCTTTTATAACCCAAAATACATAGCTAGTAGAGGATCCAAGCACATACTTCATAAAGCAAACACAATAATGAGCTATATGGATGTAATTTTCGTGTTTTTGTTATGTGTTGTTTTTGTAATGCAAATAAAAAAGAAATAAAAATACTTGAGCTGTAAAAAACAAAACAAAACAAAACAAACAAAAAAAAAAGCAAAAAGAAAAGAAACGATAATGGAAACAGAGAATAAAGAGAAGAATATAAATAGCGGATAAAATAATGTCCTCGTCCAAAGGGCTGTTCACCATGTTTGTTTATATTGCACAGGTCTCCTGATATATGCGATGCACGCGGCCTTCAATTTGTCGCCGAAATTTGTCACGAGTGTAGCTGCCCTCGTGCGCTGACGACGCGACAAAATTTAAAATAATCGTATTACCGGCGCGGGCAAAAAATCGCTCGTGTAGCCGCGGCTTAATGATGCAGGCAGTGTACATCGACTTGAAGTAACCCGTGCTTCTGATAGTTTTATCAATGGCAGTCGCTGAAAAGTATAAAGCAAAAGGTATTCATTTCAGAGGATACATTTCAGTAAAAATAGTTTGGTGAGTTAAATTGCGTTTTAGGTAAGAAAACAGGCAACTTATTTCATTTTATTAACTAGACACAAATGTTTTAATCTAAAAATATACCGCTCGTAAATTCATACGAAACAATATCAGGGACCCAAGGGGCATAGTCTACTACTCCTTGCAAGTGAGGATATATTGATGACGTAATTTCCTATTCCTTCCGGGTTGTGTGTGTAGTCAGTGAAAAATGGCGATTAACAGATTCCTGAAGTTCTCTGAAGCTGGCGTAAAAACCATCGCTGACGAACAGAGTGTAAGTACAGTTGTCCGCTTACGAGAGTGTCCGCTAGTGGACACTCTGAGATGTTTTGGCCGCGTCCCTCGTGTAGGATTCTTCATGCGTAATAAAGGAAAGATAATTCACATATTTGTGTCGTGAAGCAATGACTAGTAACAACGACTTCACCACTGTTGATTCGATCAATGCACATGGAAGCTCTAATTGAAGAAAATGAATGTATTGCACTGAAGGTTAAAGTTGCTTAAAAGGTGTGAAAGACCATTGCAATTATGGACGCAGGTGGTCATTGCATCGAATCTTGTTCAAGCCGGGATATTTTTTCAAGATTTCTTTTGCTAGACTGAATTTTTGAGAACCCAGAGTTGATAAATGGGCTTAGATTGGAGAGGAAACAGTGTGGTCGTCGTCTTTACGAAATACCAAACACTTCACAAATAAAGAATAAAATAGGAGAAGCCTGTAAAAAAGCAAACAAATTTACTGTACATATTAAACTAAACCTATCTTTGTCTTTCGGACAAACAAACACGAAAAGTAATCTATTCCATGAAAGGTACTTTACTTAGAGGGTATCGCATAGTGTCAGGTTTTACAAGGCCGTTGACTATCAGAAAAAAAAAGGAAAAAAAGTAATAAAAGTAATATGAAGGGAGGAGGGGGAATGGTACTAAAATAAAGTATTCACAAGTTCCCAAATTTTTTTTTTTTGGGGGGGGGGGGGGGGGGGAGTGTCACCAATTTTCACCTTTATGCCATAAATCAATTTAAGATATTGTAAGAAGTCTTCTGCTTTAGGAATAGTTTCGTTTATTTTACATCTCCAGATATAATATCTAGCTAAGAGACAGCAAAAACTGATCTGGTGATGGTTTTTAGAGGAAGATGGCATTATTACTAGTGCAACAGGAATGTTCATTGTATGGGGATCTGTAAAAACGTTGGATAGAGTAAGATGTTTGCTTACAGAATTCCAAAAAGAGCCTGTTTTGTGGCAAGACTAAAACAGAAGTCGTAAATTCTCCGGTTCTTCCTGACAGAAAGAGCATGTTAAGTTGTCTTTTATACCAATTTTGTCTAGAAATTGATAAGTAGCTATTCGTCTATGCAAAAATTTGAACTGGAACTCGATGAGTCTTCTGCTTTTGGTACACTTAGAAGCTATTTGATAGGTTTCGTGCCACTTGACATGTTCATCATCTTTTATGTTACAATCACTTAGCCATTTTTGTTGGTGTGTGGTTGAAGTTACGCATGTTTTGGAAACAAGCTTGGCGTAGACCAGTGGGCTTGCCCTAGGAGCTTTTAAGAGAGTTGTTGCGAAGCTTTCACATTCAGGATTGTTCGAAAAGAAGTTATTTCTTTGTGTATTCCACAGGATTTTAAGTGTAGAGAAAAGATCATAATACTTGAGAGGGCAAGGATCAAGGTTGTACTTGTTCTTAAAATCAGGAAATGATAGGAAATTGTTCGAGTCGTCTTTCAAATTTTTCAGCTTTTTAACACCGTTATGAAACCATTCTGGATAGAAAATGGGGCAGTCATTGATTCTGATTAGTGAATTATACCATAAGCTCTGATTAAGAAATTGATGCTCCGAGGTTATTGTATCTTCAAAGTTAACATCTGTCCAGATTGACATGACCTCTTTCAAAAAAAGGTTGTTAACTTTTTAAGTCTTCCTAGTATCTTTGGTATTAAGATTACTTGTAATTGCCATTGTGCCTCCTTGTTTGTTTAGATCAAGGTCAAAAAAATAGTTGCCATTTTCCTTCGTTCGACTTGTCCAAATATTTTCAAATCCACGTGACTTTTAAAGATTTGGTAAAGAATTGTCATTGTTGTTTCTGCTCAAACAGGAAACCTCGATTCGTTCGGGCTTAATGCTCTTTCGTCGCGTCTGATAATCTGGGAAACGTTTTTCACAATCAGTTTCATCCTTTTTTATTACTTTTTCGTAAGGTGTAACAGACACCACTTTGACGTCAACCATATCTGAGCCAAGCTCATCGAACAGCCAACTTCAATCTTCAGCGTCATTACCAGGGAAAGGTTCGTGTATATCCAGTTCAACATTCAAAACAATATTATCGCTAAACTTAGTCAGTGTCTCAAAGTGCAGAGAGAACTGTTGTTTTGTATTGCCAAGTGTTGCGTGACGTTGTAATTTGTTCAGTGAAATACGATTTTCAAGTAAAAGATCTAAATTCTGATCTCTCGACAATAAGAGGTGCTATAACTACCTTAATGAAAAAAATGATGTCACGTGATCGGTACTTTTGACACCAAATAACAAAAGCGATGGCTAAGTTTAGCTTAAACATAGGGGGATGAGGGGGGTGGAGGGGTGGGTGGTTGAGGGGGAGGAGGTATTGTTTTAGCCTAAGTTTAAGGTTCTGAGGCTTGGGGTAAGGCTAGATTGATGGGCTAGGGTTAGGTTAGGTTTAGGGTCAGGTTTAAGTTTAGGTTTAGGTTGCGTTGGGGTTGGGGTTGGGGTTAGGATTAGGGTTACGGTCAGCGTTAGGGTTAGGGTTATGGTTAGGGACAAAATATTCAGTGCTTTTGCTTCCATGTTGCACTTTGCTACAATACTTAGCGCTTAAGACTTGTAACAGGTACCCCTTCCCCTCCAACTCTCCGTGATTTGCTCAGGATTTCACAAACATTTCCAGAAATACTATTTTCCATGACTTTTCCTGTTTACAGGGTCCACAGATTGAATATGTGAAACTAGCTACAAAACGTATTTTTCATACAAGGCAGCTTTAGATTAATTTCACGTCCCATTTCAGTTATTCGTAGTTCTAAAGTTTCTCACTCTCCTTATAGTGGCTCTTGTGTCAAATGGGTACACAACATCAATATAAAACAAATACGGTGTTTCCAGTCTAGTAACACAATATCCGGCTTGTCATGCCCAACTTGCTTATTGCTGGTTCTCATGTGATGTCATCAAAATTCTAAAACTTAAACTAAGGGCACCACAAAGCTCGTCTTTCCATAATTATTTTCTACATACCCGTGAGGTAAATTAAAGGAAATTTCGTGCTGATACATTCCTTCCTTTACAACTACAGCATTTCCAAACTTGATCCTATTTTCGCGGTAACGTTATTCTGACCAGAACTATAGAGCAAGAAAATTGATCTAAACTGGAATGCAGGCTAAGATCTCCAAGCACCTTACAGTGCATTCACATACTGTCCCAGGCTTATTTTTGTTATCATTCTCATTTGTATTCTCTATGGACAATTTTCGAAAATTTAAGGTGGCTCTGAACCCCATGTACAGAATTTTTTTAAACTTTGCCAAAAGTTGAGTCTTATCCTGCTTATCAAATTCCGATAACAATAAAAAATTTCACCGTGCCGTTTTCGAAATATAAGTACTTAAAGCTAAAATTAAGGGTGTTTTAGTAGGTTATACTGTTGTTATGGTAACATATAGCGTCATGAAAATGATACCAACGTGCTCCACAATGATTGGGCAGTTTTTTGATACCATGACTGTAGCATGAACGGATAAAGAGTGGTAATAGTGACCCATCAAAATCTACGTCTTGTAAAGTGCTGAAAACTGTTTTGAGCCACCTTAAGTGTAAAGGACACCACGAAAACTAGTTGTTATCAGGCACTAAGGACACAGCAAAAAAAAATGGTTTCCCTCATAACGTTTTCTCCAAAACGAGAAAATCGACTGGGGGAAATAAAAGGAAACCTAGATGCCCCTGAATCTGAAGCCAAGGGCATACTTGGCCTTTGCCCTACTAGATGGACAGTACGCGTACGCGCAAGCTGTTTTCAGCGAATCCTACACAATTACGCAGCTCTTCTTCAGGAGTGGATAATTTCCCTTAATGAGAAACTCCAGTCCGATGCACATGGAAGGATCATTGGATGCCAAGCGCAAATGCTTTCCACCATTGACATCGCAAACGAATTTACCGACCGCAATACAAACAGAAAGCGTAATTTTGGCACTTTTCAAGTATTGCTGGTTTGCAAGTGACGTCACGGCAGCCATGTTGGAGGTCAAGAACAATGGCCTTTCTCTCCGCTGGGAACTAAATTCTATTTTTATGTAAATTCTCCGAAATAATTTCTATTGTTTTGATCTCCAACATGGCCGCCCTATCACGTGGTTGCAAACCAAGAATATGATGTACAGTAACTTTAATATCATTCACTTAATCATTTTCAGTTACCGTTTTGTTAAATTTCAGAGCCGTGGAAATATTTTGAATAAGTAATTAAACAATTATTGAACTCGGCTTTTGTATGATATGAAGATATGCAGATCTCGGAGGGTGTTATCCTTCTCAAGCCTTCGGCTTTGGCGGATATCTGCATAATTCTTCATATCATACTCAGCCTCGTCCAATAATTGCTAATTATACAGTGTTAAGTTTGTTTCGCTGACTAGTTAATGTTTACTTTTTGACTCGTTGATTGACATTTGATCTCGTAGAATATCTTGATTGACACCTATACGCGTAACGATTGAGTTAGTCGACCTTTCAGTTCGAATGACACGTTTTTACACGTACGCGTTCCAGAAGAGAAAACTGTAATTTCACCTCGCTGACCTGTATTGCTGACCTGTTTTACTGTACTGTTCTGCTAACCCGTTTGGTGACCTGTATTTAACGTTTACCGGAATAATTGGACTGGATACGCCACAGAAGTAAGTGATATATTTTGTAAACGGATGGATTTTGAATATTGTAAAATTATACTTGTTGTGATTTTCACGAATCGCTCGTGTATTATATTGTGTATATTATGTATTTTTTCTGTCATAGATCGAATAAAAGGCAAAATCACCTTATACGATTACGTAGTCCAGTCGATTATTCGAGAGCCATTTTCCTCGGACCGCAGCATTTGATTTCTTCTCCGTCGGACTGACAGATAAATGGTTCTGTATCCTGTGGATGGTATGGATCAATAATGGAGGAGGAATTAAAAGAAGCGAAGAAAACAAGGAGGAACGCCAAGGCAGCCCTTGGCGCCAAGGTTGATCAACCTTACCGAAATTAAAAGACCAGGCTCAGAGGTAAGAGATGCCTTAAGTTAAGTCGAAGAAGCGTATAACGATCTGGTAGTTAAACATGAAAATTACACGAAAGTGATAGATGACGATACGAAATTTGAAGAAGCTGAAAGTTGGATGGAAAAATGCCAGGATACTTTCATGGACTATGTAATGCAAGCTAAGATGTACTTAGAAAGTTTAGTTAGCCAAGAAAAGGAATTTCTGCAGGAAGATGATGTTGGTAAAGAGAAAACTGCGAGTGTTAATCAGCCGAGCACCATCGGAATTTCAAGTATGCAATCTGTGGAGGACGTGCCTTCCGGTAGCGGTTCTCATGATAATGGACAGAACACTATTGTTACTGTTGAACAAGTAAACATTGAGCAAGCCCTGGGTAGTGGTGACAATGGAGGTGTTAATAGCAGTGTTCAAGTCGCAAATTCCGGTCGCAGTAATTCAATTCCTGAAAGTAACATGTGTGGGTTTAAAATGGTAAAACCAAAATTGCCGAAGTTCGCGGGAGACGTTAGAGAATATGCAATTTTTAAGGCAGATTTTAAACACGCAATTGAAGCCCGGTACACCAAACGAGACTCTATCACATTTTTACGTACATGTCTCCAAAGGAAGCCTCTAGATCTGATTAAAGGAATTGGCACAGATTACGAGGCCGCGTGGGAATATTTGGATTCAATTTACGGTGATCCAAGATTTGTTTCGGACACAATAACGCAAGATGTTGTCAAATTCCGCGCGCTGCAAAACGGCGAACATGCGAGGTTCTGTGATCTTTTGCATCTAGTTAAACGATGTTACAACACCCTGAAAGAAGTGGGAGTTCCCAGGGACATGGATAATAGTCACATGCTGTCAATCATCGAACAAAAGATGTGCGCAGAAGATAGAAAAGTTTGGTCAAGGGACTTGGAACGAGATGGAAAGACCGCAACATTACAAGGGCTCATGGTTTGGATGAGTGTAGAAATGAAATCCCGCATGCGTGCAACAGCTCCACTGAGAACCGGACCAAGTACTCACCGTTCAGTCCATCATGTGCGAGGAGATGTCAGCAGCAAAAGTAATTCAACCTGGCACAAATATTGGGTGTGTTAAATTCTGCTCACTGGCCGGACCAATGTCAGACATTTGTTGATCTGAGTATCAACGAGCGGCTCAAGATCGCCAAAGAGAATCACGTTTGTTATGGTTGCCTTAAAATGGCCGGAAGAGGACACAGGCTGGAAAACTGTAGCCGAAGACAACGTTGCACGAAACAGGAAGGCGGAAAACAGTGCGAACACTTTCATCATCCACTCTTACACAAAAGCAACACCATCAGAATCGGAGTAACAGCTGTCGCCGCCGGTCAAGGTGCACTTCTCCCTGTCATCTCAAAAATCATTTGCGGTCAGAATGAAGTCCAGAAAAACGGAAACATCCTCCTCGATACAGGCGCACAAGTAAGTCTTATTCGTACTGACACTGCTGAGATACTAGGACTCAAAGGAAGGGACATTTCTGTGACAATAGCGAAAGTTGGTGGAGAAGAAGAAACCATAAGAACAAAGGAGTATCAGGTACCAGTCAGTTCGGTAGATGACCGCAAGAAGTATTTGATAAAGGTAATCGGGATTCCCAGTATAAGTGACGACATTACCGCAGTTCAGACGTCACAGATCACCGAGCTCCTGGGTCTATCAAACGAGAAATTCCGACGTGGAAAGGCACAGATTGATATCCTGGTCGGCATTGACCACGCGCACCTGCACACAGGCCAAACCAGACAAGCAGGAGAGCTTGTACCAAGACAAACGCCACTGGGATGGGTAGTGTTTGGAGGCACATCGGGAAACGTTCAGCCAGCAAGTCGTATATTATTTGTCAAGTTCGCTATGCCCGTGGACCTCTCAGACTTCTGGAAAACGGAGACAATGGGCGTCGAGGTGAAGCCATGTGTTTGCGAAGCAGACAAGTTAAGCCAAGTGGAAAGGGAAGAAGCCGAAATCATTAACCAGTCGTGCCAGAAAATGGGCAACCAGTGGATGATTCCATATCCGTGGAAAAAAGATCCGAATGTCCTTCCAGATAACAAACCGCTGGCGTTGAAACGGTTGGAATCAGTGGAACGTCGTCTGAAGTCCAACTTAGATCAAGCCAAGGCATATGATGAGCAAATGACTGAAATGAGGGACTTGAATTTCTGCAGAAAGTTATCAAAGGACGAAATGAAGAATTACAAAGGTCCCGTTCACTATATACCGCATCACGCAGTAATCAGGCCGGAAAAGAAAAGCACCCCAGTTCGCATCGTTTCTAACTCGTCATCCGTATTTCAAGGCCATAAACTGAATGATTATTGGATGAAAGGTCCTGATCTACTTAACAGTCTATTTGGTGTGGTCCTGCGTTTCAGGGAAAGAGAAGTCGCATTAGTCGGCGACATATCGAAGATGTACCATCGCATACTAATACCCGAGAGAGATCAACAGGTTCACCAATTCCTATGGAGAAACCCACCGCGAGCCAGATGTCTACGTCAAAACTGTACTAACTTTTGGGGACAAGCCAGCCCCAGCAATGGCACAAACAGCACTGAGGAAGACTGCACAAGAAAGTAAGATTACCCACCCCAAAGCAGCCGATGTTTTAATCAAGAACGCGTACATGGATGATATCTGCGACTCTGCTGACACAGTGAAGGAGGCAAAACAGCTGGCTAAAGATCTCGACAACGTTCTAGAAAAGGGTGGTTTCAAAGTCAAAGGTTGGATCTCCAACGAGTCCTTGAAAGACCAGAGTCAAGATGAGAAGATGGAAATGATGACGATGTTTCAAGGAGCAGTCGAAGAGAAAGTTCTAGGCGTCACATGGAACAATCAGTCAGACACGTTATCGTTCAAGGTGGACTCTGACTTGATGAACCGTATCACAGAATTTGAACAACGACAACCTGAGGTTAAATTAACGAAGAGAATGTTACTCAGTCAAGTCGCCCGGATCTACGATCCAGTTGGATTCGCCGCCGCTTTCTTGATAAGAACCAAGATAGGAATGCAAGAGCTTTGGCAAACAGGAGTTGATTGGGATGAGGAGCTTCCGCCTACAGTCCGTGACAAATGGATCGAACTGTTCAAAGAGATGAAGGGTCTTAATAAGATCACCTTTCAGAGAAGTTTGTGTAGTGTGAACGCCACCGAACCGCCAATGCTATGCGTATTCTCAGACGCATCCCAGGAAGCCTTTGGAGCTTGCACCTACATCCGGCAGAGAACAAACGATGACAAGTACCAGGTCAAGTTGATTTCGGCGAAGTCGCGAGTAGCACCTTTCAAGCAGCTAAGCGCACCGCGTTTGGAGTTGCAGGCCGCAGTTCTAGCATCCCGCCTAGCAAAGACCATACAAGAACAATCCAGGATACGATTCCAATCCGTGAAGTTTTTCACTGACAGCATGATTACACTTGCCTGGTTACAAAGCCTGTCACGCAGTTTTAAGCCATTTGTTTCCTCACGAGTGGGAGAAATTCAGAACAATCCAGACCCGAATCAGTAGAGGCATATTCCCGGCGAAGTGAATGTGGCCGATGATGTCTCCAGGGGGATACGTGTGGAAGATCTGAATGGAAGATGGAGTAACGGACCGGAGTTCTTGCAACTCCCAGAAGAACTTTGGCCGCAAGAAGCAGTCAAACCTGTCTCAGAAGAAGACATGTAACGACGTCAGGTGAAAGTAGTGTGCGAAGTGAAGAAGGTTGAGCAAGCCATCGACCCTAAGAAGTTCTCTAGGTGGAGAAATTTGATTCGAGTAACGGCACGCATACAGAGGCTAGCCAAGAAGATATATTTACGAAAGCACGCTCAAGAAGGAAGAAACGGGCCACTTTCCCCAGAAAAACTGGAAAGTGCTGAGATATTCTGGATAAAGGAAGCTCAAAAGGACTTGCGTCCTGGAATGGAGAAGGGAGAATTCAAGACCCTGAGCCCATTTTCGGATGAGAAAGGTGTGATTAGAGTCAGAGGAAGAGTGGACGAAGCTTTCGTGTCCTATGAAACAAGACACCCCGCCCTTCTCCCCAGTGATCACTGGATCTCGTGGCTGATAACAAGACACGCCAATCAGTACGGACATAACGGTGTAGCAGCTACGACAGCCAAAACAAGGACGAAGTTCTGGATTTTAAAGGCAAACAAGCTAAGCAAGTCCGTCAAGTTTAAGTGTGGGTTCTGTCGCAAAATGGCACACAAGACGGAGACGCAGCTGATGGCAAATTTACCTGCACTTTGCTTAACTCCTTACACTTCACCGTTTTACATTACAGCATGCGAGTAAGTCAGACAGGGATAAAAGCGTTGTATATCTTCTGTGGCCAGTTGGAAAAGCAGCTGGACTCTGGACTGGACTCTGGACTGGACTTTAGAATTGTCCAAACATGAAATGAAGTTAATATTTTACTTATTAGTTAGAAATCAAATTAACTGAATTTCAGTTTATTAAAATGAAATTAGCATGGAAAATTTAGAAAACTCAGAGAACTCGCGCTATAAAAGCCACTAAAGCTCGAAAAATTATCGTGATAAAGGTGAATCAACTTTGATCTGCGTCCTTCCAGCATCCTGTCGGTAAACGTAACTTAACTGTTCTAGCAAGGTACCAGTCTATTTCGCCGGCTCGTATATTGTCTTGCAGAGTTGACAAAAGTGAATAAACGAGGCTGTCGCGAAGTGACATAGGTATCTGTGTGCTTTTTAAGTGTTCCACTGTATATGGTTTTCAAATTGCCTGTCACTAAAAGATGGATACCAGATATTTCCAGAACCGAAGCCCTGATAATAAAGGGTCTTTTAACTGATAGTTTGAATGCCAGATTCCGGGTACTTCTGCATGTACCGTAGCATATAGGCACCGGAGAACATTGTATTACTATTATTTTGGAGGTTTGTGATACATGTAGATGTTTCTTTGGAGTTCCGGTACATGAAGCTACCAATATTCCGGCCTTTTTCTCATGCGAGTCTTACACAGACAAGGCCAGTGTACCAACGAATTTGAAAGGAATACGCGTACTACAGCAACATATTTTCCCCATTTTATCTCATACAAGGTAATGTAACGATTTCAACAGTAATCGGTTCCTCCTCGGTTTAAAATCTGTTAACACATTCTAAGCAAGAAAACAAAACCTCTTTTATTCACCGACAGGATGCAGGATGCAAGCAGATCAAAGTTGATTCCAGCTTTATCACGATAATTTTTGGAGCTGGGCTAGCTAAAAGCGTATCTAAAAATTAGTAACACGACCAACTTTCGTAATATCACAGAGGTTTATCGTTTTCGCTATCGTGGCTTTTATAACGTGAGTTCTCTGCTAATTTGATATTTAACCAATAAGTAAAATATTAACTCCATTTAATTTTTGAACAATTCCATAAAAGTCTATCCAAAGTACAGTCCAGAGTCCAGTCTAGCTTTTCCAACTGGCCATCTCCTGTTTCATTTTCTGACGGTCTACCATCACAAGATTAAGAAATATGATATGGGGTTATAAGTCAATCGCTATGGTAGACTGTGTTTCATAACAGTTTCCTGTGGGAAAGTAATAAAGGTCTTTTCAATCAGTGTAACAGGGATTGCCTTTCGGACATTCTGTTCAATGTGTACATTAAAACGATCTTCCCCTTATAGCTGCTTACGGCTGTATTCCCGTTCAAAAAACAGGAGTGCGAACGTGTATCAGAATATGTGTTACATAAAGTGTGTGCCCTCTATCCCCTTACATTTTCATCCTTTGTGCAGAGATATTAGCCAACAAAATACGAGAAAACAAAGACATAAAAGGTATCACTGTGTGTGGAAATGAAAGCAAGATTAGTCAATATGCTGATGATACTACTATGATTTTAGACGGCTCAAAAAAATCCTTTACATCTGCCTTACTCGACCTAGACTTGCGGCTTAACAACAAGAAAACAGAAATTCTCTGGATTGGGGCTTGCGCTGGGCGTCAAGATGAATTATGTCCCGAAAAAGATTTAAAATGGGTTACAGACAAACTTAAGGCCTTAGGTGTCTGGATTTCGACCGATCCCATGGTTAGCATGAAAGCAAATTACAACGAAAAATTAACAAAGGTTACAAACTGCTTAAGCTGCTGGGAATACCGTCGTCTAAGCCTATTAGGGAAAATCGTTGTATTAAAAAGTTTAATCGCCTCTCAGCTTGTTTATATTCTATCACCATTGCCAACAAACCATGCAGCTTTAGATGAGATTAACAACATGTTCTACAATTTTCTCTGGAGTGGAAGAGGGGACAAAAATAAGCGAGATGTAATGATCAGTGTTATAAAAATGGAGGTTTAAGGATGATCGACATTAAATCTTTTAATAAAGCTCTCAAATCAACATGGGTCAAAATATATTTGGAAATGATAATCATGGCAAATGGAAATTGTTCTTTGACTCTGAATTACACGATTTGGGCGGGAATGTAACCTCAACAAAAATGATTTGGCAAAGTTTATACATACATCTGACGCCTTTACAACAGAAATTCTAAAAATCTGGTCAGAAATCAGTTATGACGATAACATAACTTCTACCGAAAATTTGCTCTCCTTACCTCTCTGGCAAAATTCACTTGTGAGAATTGGAAATAGACCTATTTACTACAAATCATGGTCTTCCAAAGGAATACAAAACGTGAGGCATTTAATGAAAGACGCAGATAACTTGCTATCTTTCACTGAATTCAAGAAACGCTTCGACGTCAAAACAAATTTTCTTGTTTATCACGGTGTGGTATCGTGCATAAACGTGTTAAGGAATGCCATAGAAAACCAAAATGAAAAAAGCAGAAATTTCAGCACTTTTGTAGAAAACTTCATAAAAGCTCCTAAATCGAATAGATTGGCATACAAAAAGCTAGTCAGCGCTAAAGAGAGCAGCCCTAAGAAAAGCCAAGAGAAATAGTGTGTCGACTGCAACCTTCAGTGCTCCAAAACAATTGATTGGGAGATGGCTTACGAACTCCCTTTCTGCAGCACTAAAGCTACCAAATTAATTATTTTCCAGTTTAAACTACTTCACAGGCCTTTAGCAACAAATGATGTTCTAAAGAAAATAGGCATTCGAGAAAATGATATGTGTACCTTTTGTAGAACAGAGAAAGAGTCCCTTGTTCATTTATTTTGGTCGTGTAGCGAGACGTCTTGTTTTTGGCAGGGCTTTATGAAATGGTTGGCCGAAAACCAAATAAAACTAAAATCCAACATCTTCACTCCCGACATAATAATTGGCCTGAGGTCGGGCATCCTATCCAACACAAAGCAATACTTTTACTTCCTTGTTGCCAGATATTATATATGGTCTTGCAAAACAAAGAAAGTACTCCCAAAAATTGAAAGATTTCCTAGTTTTCTATCATCTTTAGTACCTTTTGAATCTTAAACCCCCCTCCAAAAAAAAGGAAAAAATAAAAATAAAAAGAGTTTAATATAAAGTAATATAAAGGTCTCAAAGGAAGCCATGCAGGCACAGCATAGATTAATAATTTAGCTGAGAAATTGTAATAATTGACCGTATTATGTTCACAGCTTTCTGAATACATGTATGTTTAGTAGTTCTGTAGTAGTCTGTTAGTAATGTGATGTTCTGTACTTCGATGTAAATAAATGTTATTTATCTAAAAAAAAAAAATTTGTGTGCCAAGAACTGCTTCTCAACAACTGAATTTCCCATTTTAATGGCCAAGAGCAAGTGTTCACGTTCCTAATTCAAGTACGTCAACAAACGTTTATCTCGTCGATCTAGCGTCGCTTTTTGCGTCATTTAAGAACGTAAATATACTTGCCTGTTGTGAATTCACAGTAAACACCTTAGAAACACGTCCTTACAGACCGTAAAGCGCAAAAGCAATATTTTATTTCCAGACTTAGGCACGTTTTATGACTTGCTCCCTCAAAAATGAAATCCGCCCGAAACACCACAAAATGAGCTTTTAATTTGTCGCTGGTCATTTTTAATCCAAGTGATATAAGACTGAATGAAACCTTTAGTTTTTGTTTTTCTTTGTCTCAGATTAATGGTAATGGATCTGAGACAAAGAACAAACAAAATTTTTAAACCAAAGAAAAAATTGGAGCAACAACAAACCATACAGCATAAAAGCACTCAGACAACCAGTTGTAAAATTGTTGAGACTCTGTTGAGAAACTCTCAATAAAAAAGCTTTTCTTTCTTAGAATTGATGCTGGTAAGAAATCTGTAAGATGTAGCACACTTCCACTTACTCTCCCTCCTTCGAATTTCTTCCAAGTTTCGAGCACGTGTTGCACTGCTAGCAACCTTGATAAGAGGGTGAGAGGGATGGAATGCGCAAGATCATGGAGACATGACTAAAGCCCAAAAGTAGTAGTTTGCAACTGGTTATAGCTTGTGCGCTGCCGCCTATGGATGCTGATCGCGAGTTGACGTCCGATGTTTCAAACTTCTAACCGTTAAAAAAACAACTCGAAGCCTTCGTTTGTATGATTTTTTTCTTCCAATTCTTGTGCAGGATTTTATTTTGTGGGTGGAAAGGCTCTGCGCGTTGTTTTTTAAATGCACATATATGTATTCGTCTCTTACTTAGACTCAAGAGGAATGACTTAAAAACGATGGCCCGACGTTTTCATGTTGGCATCCTTTCCATTTTCGTTATGCGTAACCGCAAACATCAACAGCTCCGTACGCTACATTTACTCCATTTTAATGAAAATTTGGCAATAATTCGTATGCCTCGGATGAAATTGTTTCCTCTCAATGAGTCACTAAAATAGATGACGCTCCCCTTTTAAGGTGAGTGACACCACGGTCTTCAGCACTTTCCAGTATCTTTACTTTGATGAATAGATACTACCACTCTTTATCAGTTGATACCACGATAATCCGATGACGCAATGTCCAATCGCAATTGAACAAGCTATGGCGATCTTATTGAAATTTTACGTCACCATAGCAACAGATTAACGCGTTTGAAACAACGCTAATTTAGCTTTAAGTGTTAATAAAATTAATCAAAGTGGCTATAAGCCATTAAACCCGGAAAATAAACTACAAACCTCTCGCGTATCACATTATAACCACATATGCAGATATTATTTAGATTTGACGCATGATTCAGTCTTTGTAAGGGCCAAATTTAAGTGTGACAAGCCGGCCTCTTAAAAACCAAATAGTCCCTTAATATATGTTCCCTTTTTCTCGGACAAAATTATCAAAGCCAAGTTCCTCTTCATATGGAAATCTTTCGTTAGTCTCTTGTAGTATATTGATGAAATTTGCTCTACATTTGGCCGTTTTCATGATCGTAATTTTGGTTGTACAGTTTCACTCAGATATACTAGTAGTAGCTATCCCTAAGTGCCAACGAGTCAGTTAATATAATACATAATTTGTAGATTTGTAGAAGAGATATCCAAGATATAGAGTTTGTACCATCGCTGGAACTAAACAGTAACTTTTATTTCAAAGTACTGCAACTGCAACCAGTATATAGGTTTGACTTGAGTTTGTTTTCAATAGAGTCTCGCTCGAATCGACAGTGGCACGCTGGCCACAACTTACAACAGTGGCACGCTGCCGATTTGAACACGCTGGTTCAGTTTTGAGCTCGCTCACTCATTCTAGAACACCAAGATTCAAAAATAAATATCAAAGAAAACTCAATTAAATTGTGTACAACTCAGTGGTCACGAAAAAGGAAAACAAACTGCTCTTCTAGACAATGGCACGCTGACCGAAATTGATAACAGCGGCGGATAAGAACACGTACGCTGGTTCAGTTTTGAGCTCGTTCATGAAAGTAGAACACGCTGGCTCGAAAAGAAATATTAAAAACACTCAAATAAAGTGCCGACGCAATACAACTGTCAGAGAAATGGAAAAAATGTGTTTTAAATCACCTCTTAGTTCAGGTCACACAGGATAATTAGTTTGTCTCGAGCCATGATGTCACACATCATTATTTCTTGTAGTCACACGATGGGCTGCCTTGGTTTCCTTACCTTTCATTACATTTCTCTAGAGCACTCGAAATTATTTGTGCATACACAACACTCTCGCTTATGAAACAGCGCGGTCGAGATGGCGCAATGTTCGGCCAAAATACGAATATTATACTTTTTCAACTGAACTAATCATTCAAACAATTCTTGAAAAGTAAATAGAAATTTATAAAAAAACATTTACGGTACTGTGGCATCATCCCTGGTCTTTAAGCCATTTAAGTTAACGGTTCGGTTAAATTTATCACATACACATGCGAAATATTATGCAGTGATTAGCAGATTTTTCCGAGTTAAAAACAAGGAAGGTGACCTGTATTTTCAAAACTTGTTATTCAAGGATTAGACATTGAGGCCACTATAAGAGTAATAATTTATAAAGATTGTTAGTAAAGATCAATCATAGTGAAAAAGCCGAAAAGTGGTGGAACAGGTGTGAGTCACTTTAAGTTTGCTAGCCATCAAATGTCATTTTTTTATTTACAGTCTATAGACCTTTTTCATAATGGCGGACGATTTTAATTATTCTATTGTATATGTGTTAATTAGCCCTACTAACCTCACTTTAATGAAAAAATTCTATTGAATTTTGCACATGCTGACGAGGCTAGTAGGGCTCATTATCATAAAAATAAAAGAATAATTTGGAACAGGTGTGAGTCACTTTAAGTTTGCTAGCCATCAAATGTCATTTTTTTATTTACAGTCTATAGACCTTTTTCATAATGGCGGACGATTTTAATTATTCTATTGTATATGTGTTAATTAGCCCTACTAACCTCACTTTAATGAAAAAATTCTATTGAATTTTGCACATGCTGACGAGGCTAGTAGGGCTCATTATCATAAAAATAAAAGAATAATTTGTCGGGCGCCATTATGAAAAGGGTCTATACTTTTGCGCAAAGGCTGAATTATAGACACTTTTTAAGAATAATTTTTCTGTACTTTTCAGCAGCCGCATAATCAGTCGGTTGGAAAAATACAATACACGACATTTAAAGTGCTACTGAGACAAATTTTGAGTTTTTCTTGTTTGTTGCTTTTCATGATCTTTGAAGGCTAATAATTATGCATGCCAAATTTGACTTCGAAATTCCTTATGGAAGTCCACTTTTTCGATGCTTGTTTCTCGCGAACGAGCGTCCGCCATTACTCAACCTGATATTGTCCGAGCAAGAAAAAAGGCTTGGGGCTCGCACTCTGTGACTTCATCTTATCATCTGAACCAAAGTGCTCTGAGAGGAAGTGACAGCTCCATACGTGAAAAAAAAAAAGATATTTCTGTTTATGTGCTCATCGTTTGTAAACCTTGTGAGGCAGATATCCCAGCTTGTCGCTGTGTTGAACAAGAATGCACCAACCAGTCAAATCTCAAGAGCAATTATAAACTGGCCAAGTGGAAAGCCTTCGTTCGCGGCTCCAACTTCAACCCCAAGGGGCTTTTCGATATCTGCTCATTTCATTTCAGGAATGAAAGGTTGTTTCAAAGACGTTTTAGCTTGTATTCGAGTTTGAATCTTCACTCGTTTCACATGCGTGGAAATTAAGAAACGACCGACACCAACAAAACGGACTTTGATTGAACGACCATTAAAACAGTGAAACTTAAAAAATATAGTTATTTTCTCATTAGAACAAATACAAAGATTACGAAGCATTCTGACAAATTTTTGCAAGACATTAATCGCATCGTGAAATACGAAAACTAATCAGATGATTCTCTAGTGTATAAACAGAATAATTGACACGTGAAGCCGCTGTTTACACGTTGAAACTTTTAGCTGAAACTTGTGTGCAACTGCACTGCGAAACAAGTTTCAGCAGGCGTTGCACCGTATAACATGGTCGGTTTCGTGAAACTTTTTCGAACCTCCGTTTTTAGACAAGTTTCACGAAAAGTATAACCGCTTTCTCCTTCTGCAAATGTCGCAACCGCGATCGCAAAGGTGATAAAAACAATCCGTATGTGCGTGCTCTGCGCATGCTTGCGGACATTTTGGAAGCCATGTTGTATGGGATTTCTGCCTATGGTTGTCGTTTGAGTAATGGCGGACGTTATTTCCACACTTTCGAACAGCCTTTACAGATATAAACACCAGCATCAGGTTAGCCGTGGACACATTTTTTGGTCAACTTTAGGGTCTAGTCTTCAACGTAGGATACAAAACTTGCGAAAAAAATTCACTGACTTTCGTCTCAGTAGCACTTTAAAATATTTCATTGAAATATAGGCACTTTTTTAACACTCTTCTTTTATACTTTTCAATAAGTGCCATTGATAAACTATCAGTAGCACCGACTGTTTCAGATCTGTATGCACTGTCGGAATAATGCAATACACCACATTTCAAATATTTCACTGAAATATAGACACCTTTTAAACACCCATTTTTTATACTTTTAAGCAAACGCCATTGATAAACCATTTGCAGCACTGACGTCTTTTTCAGGTCTGTATGCACTGTCGGAATAATGTATTACACCATTACCACATTTTGAATTCTGCGACAGTTGACTACCGCATTGATTTGATGGCCCTACTAAGTCAGGAAGGAGAATCCTTAGTTGTAGTCCATAGTACAGCCTATCTTTTTCCTTATATAAGATGGAAGCCTTTACCCCTATTTTAATATTTTTCGCAAGGTGTAGCATCCAGCATTTTGACGACAAACATATTTGAGCCAAGCTCATCCATCAGCCAACTTCAGTCTTCAGTGCCTTTACCAGGGAAAGGTTCGTGCATAGTTTCAACATTCCAAACAATATGATGGCTAGAGTACTCACATCAAGAACTTTATTTAGAGAATGAAAACGCATGTTAATATTAATGTGTGACTGATCGATTTTCTCAGTTGGAGTCGTATTTACAAATGGTGCAGCTACTTTGTGTATTCCAGAAGGTTGTTTGAGTCCATTTTACAGTTATGTGTTCAGCAAGGCTGGAAGTGACCTTGTTTTGATACAAACCTTTCTGTCTTTCTCATGCAAATGTAGACTAGTTAGTATAAGAACAACATGATTTGCATGAGAAAAACATTGAGGTCTGTATCAAAACAAGATTACCGCCAGCCTTGTTTCCATTCATTGGTCAGGTCATTGGAAAATGGGCTATTATAAAAAAAATTCGCTATCTCGAACAAAAATAAAGTAAACCCCAAACAAATTGTGTCTTCGACACAAGCGTTTTCCCGCGCTAGCTTCTGCATTAGTATTCAAATATGTGCCAATAGTTCTGATCTGAATATCCCGCTGTTGGTGTTTTTTATGATTGAAAAGGATTATTGATTTGTCGTTGGCTTGCCTTTAATGATGAAGGGTTACCATACGAATACCCTGACGGCTTTCCCTTCTTTCTCCATTATTTTAGGTCGTAACACAAAGGAGAAGCTGAAACAGCTGATAGCAAAGTTGGATCGCATTAATGTAAGTGCTCATTCAACGGGCGAGAGAGTAGCTGCCCAACTTGAACAGCCACTCACTCCCTCTTAGGGTTCTCTTACAATAATTTTCTGTAGCACAGCAAGGGTAAGTGTTTCTTACATGTTGGCCTGGAAGGGAAAAGCAAGGAGGAACACCCACACTCTCACGAAAAACACTCTTGCATCATATGGCGAATCAATGGGCTCCTATAAGGGCCAACTCAGGAATGCAACGTGTGAAATTAGTCTTGGAAGCAGAATAAAAGAAGGGCAAAACATGTCCTGACCTGACATGAATTGCTTACCGTTTTTGCCACTTTTTGGCAATTAAAAGTAATAAATATTGAGTGCAAGTCACTGGGAAGACAAAGAAATACCGCCCCAACTGATCGTCCCCCAACACGTAAGAATTTGCATAAATTTCCATTTCAGTCCGCAAAGATTTTTATTTATTTATTTATTTATTTCGCTACATAAAAACGATACAATAGATACATAGAGCTGTCACAAAACTAACAGAGATGTAGCGAGGGAACTACCGTGGCCGAGAACGGTCACTTCTGACTTCCGACTTCCAATTTCCAGCTTCCGACTTCCGACTTCCGACCTTCCGACTTCCGAGTTCTAAATCCGACCTCTTACTTTCCACTTCCGACTTCCGACTTCCGACTTCTGAGTTCCGACTTCTGAGTTCCGAGTTCCGAGTTTCGAGTTCCGACTTCCGACCTACGACTTGCGACTTTCGAGTTTGGCCGCGTGGGCAGCCATGAACGAAAAAAGGAATGAAAGGATTCAGTCGTTGGTCAATTCGATAAGAAGGCGAGATCGTCAAGAAAACACCCGTAAAAGGGCAGAATCCGCTCCAGAAAAAGGCAAGAGAAGAGTTTCTGAGGTAAGAGCCGAGTTCCTTTGATTTCTGATGACCGCTTTCCGGAGCATTTGTGATAAGCTTATAAGACTTCAGCCTCTAGCTTCCTTGCAGTAAAATACCATCCTCTAAACTACGAAACCTTTTCACGACAAAATTGTTACGTCCTGAATAATGTAGCCTTTAACTTAGCGTAATGTGCCCCAGAACTGTTCTTTCTTTGGCCGTGTTTTGCGAGATATGCGGAGGAATTGAAGCCATGTGTGTAATCACGTTGTGGCAAGTTATAACTCATCGACCTACGACTTGCGACTTTCGAGTTTGGCCGCGTGGGCAGCCATGAACGAAAAAAGGAATGAAAGGATTCAGTCGTTGGTCAATTCGATAAGAAGGCGAGATCGTCAAGAAAACACCCGTAAAAGGGCAGAATCCGCTCCAGAAAAAGGCAAGAGAAGAGTTTCTGAGGTAAGAGCCGAGTTCCTTTGATTTCTGATGACCGCTTTCCGGAGCATTTGTGATAAGCTTATAAGACTTCAGCCTCTAGCTTCCTTGCAGTAAAATACCATCCTCTAAACTACGAAACCTTTTCACGACAAAATTGTTACGTCCTGAATAATGTAGCCTTTAACTTAGCGTAATGTGCCCCAGAACTGTTCTTTCTTTGGCCGTGTTTTGCGAGATATGCGGAGGAATTGAAGCCATGTGTGTAATCACGTTGTGGCAAGTTATAACTCATCGAGCGGCCTTTTCGGCGAGTGCGAGTTGGCTAGAATGCCGATAATCTTGTCGGTGGCAGTTACAAGTTGAATGTAGTTCATACACGGGAAGTTTACATGATAACAAATATTTACTGTTGTTTTCGCTACGCTACCGATTATTAAACCTCGCACGCTAAAGTGTTGGCCTTATCGCTGTCAACAACTGCATCGAATAAGGTAACGAGAGCGGTAAATTCTGATTTCATCGCTTATGCTCAGTATGCTGTCTTAAAAACTTATAACTCGGGCTTCTCAGACACTTTCATGACTAGCTTTAACACGTTGTGCACAAATCATCACGGCCGGTTAAACTTTGCACTTTTTCAGAAACCTATTCACAAAAAAATTGCGAAATAACTTTGCCTTCCTTCAAGATTGAATTTTCTAAATGATACTGTCTAATTTTGACCGTAGTCTGGGTGTCATTTAATGGTTGCGTGAATTTGAAATAAAATTGCATATTAAGAAATTGTAACACTTCAGCTGCAAATAATTTTTAAACCATGAATTTCTGCATAACTCTCGAATTCTGTCTTCTGAAGCCTTACCTTTTGGTCACAAATGCTCCAAGAATGCGGTTAGCAACATGCCGACTAAGATTAATTTTCAGTGGGGTGGGGTGGGGTGTGCGCGCTCTTTCCACAATTTCTTCAGGCCTCTCTTTCCGGATTTTCTGGATCCGTCCCTGCTTAGAATGTTGGCATGCATAGGTATGGGAAGGCTTACAGAAGCTAGGCACTGAGAGGGGTTATTACAAAGTCTGGGAAGACTGAGTTATGGTTACAGAGCTAATTAAAAATTTTGTCATAATTTCCAAATGAGGTTATACTGCCTCTCAAATTCATTCCAAAATAATTGGTTGCCTGTGGTATAAAAATTCTCATCTTTTACCTGTAGAAAAAAGGTAGAGAGTATATCTACCTTGGGTGGAAACATCGAAACGACCGATTTTCATCTTACGCACAAGTAAGGGGTGTTACCAATGATGGTGGACTACGAAGAATCTCCTATGAAAACTTCACTAAATCTGAATTGCTCCCACGGGCCACAGATATTTTCTTCCCAAATGGCAGAAACCCATTTTCTAAAGCAGGGGAGCTAAAGACATGCACCACTGAGTTGGGAAACTTTGCCGGCAAGATACTTCACTATGACATTGACGATTTTTCCTTATCAGAGTACCTTTCAAAGAATGGCCTTTCTGCGTCCCATGTTAGGTTCTACCCTTTGACAACAAAGAACATTAATCGTGAAATACAAGATGAGGAAACTGATGATTTACCACCCTCCCTTACTTTAAAAGAGAGAGCTGTTCCTCAGGAGTTAGCAGAGTGAGTCACAGCCTACACCGTGATGACACATCACAAGATGTCAAGCGACCGCCGAAGGCTACCCGGAGCAGGATGTCCTTTACTGATTCCAGCAGAAGTAGAATATATGCTGAATTCAGTCGGTTCATCACTTCAGTATACAGTGACCAATTTAGTGCCATCATACACAGTGGATAGGGAAAGTGTTACCGGCACCGTTCAGAGGCCTTTCTTGATGAGGAAGAGAATAAATATCATCCCTGTGACGATGAGTTCACCATAACATCTTTGACGATTGGTGGGAAGGTCTACCTCGAACCAGTTGCTGAAGGAAACAGTGACGCTATTGCTATCAAGAGTTTTATGTAACCAACAGCAGAGGAAACCCCAGTAGATCCTGTTATACTGCATGGCCCTGACGAGGTTCATGGGTATGAGAATGATGAGTTCTTCATTGGGGTCGTGACCAATCTCCACAACGAAGTTGGCGTGACGTATGAATGGTGTTTAAATGATAATGTCGTCGTACGTGGAGTTACGCATGCCCTGATCAGAATCAAAGAGCCTGGCACTTATTTTTGCAGAGTTTTTTTTTTTTTTTGGATCTTTACCGCTTGTTTCAACTACGGTTGAAGTGCAAGAAAAAAATCTCCTAGAGTTGTCAGCCACCGTTGAAAGCACAAGCGCAATGTCGCCCCATTTAGCTCGACTCACTCTACACAAGAGGAAAGTTATGAAAGCGAGATGGAAGACTTAATTCTGCTTAGGTGCATTGTATCTCCTGATCATTGTTTACAAGCGAACACACAGTTTTTATAAAGTTGGGTGGGGTGGGTTTCATAGTTTGGCGAGACAATTTTGTGTCTTACTATTTCCCCGAGACATGGCGAATTAGCACAGCGAAATTTTAGTGGTCCCTAAAAGCTGTTACAGAAATCTTTCACGTACGTACATGAAGACTACAATTAAAGAACTTATTGTCCATGTGTTCATTTGAATGAATCAACGATACACTGTCACATGCAGTAACACATTAAGTGGACCGCCTTATGACCTGTTGTTAATATGACATGCTGCCCTTTTCACACTAATTTCAAGTACACAATATTGATAGACTTATAAATGTATGACATAAAGCACAATAGTAGCAGCCCTGTTATCTTGATGCATGTTTTCTGTCATTGGGCTGGACAGCTGTTAGAGATACCTGTGAAGAAACTAACTGTGAACTGGAGGGACTCTATTGGGGCTGGTACCTTTGGAAACGCCTTCAAGGGTACCTGGCTTGGCACCGAAGTAGCAGTGAAGCAAATCCGCCGTGCTGCAAGTGTTACAGAATCTGTACTACGTGAGGCTAAAATCCATAGTAGTCTACATCATCCAAACATTGTGACCTTCATGGGCATTTCCACAAGAAAGAAAGATATTCTCCTTGTAACAGAGCTTGTCATTGGTTCTTCTTTACAGGAACACATTGATGAAGAAATAGCATTTAAGGAATCCCTGAAAACAATATCGTTAATATCATTAAGGACATACTTAAAGGCATGGCCTACTTGCACGAGGTCGGCGTTGTGCACGGAGATGTCAAACCATGAAATATATTGGTCACAGCGTCATTAGAAAATGCCAAGCTATGCGATTTTGGCCTTGGACGTTTACGACAGCAGGTCTCGTTATCTGTTGCAGCCTTTCTTTTGGTGATACTGTGTTAGAGGGCACACCATATTATATGGCTCCAGAATGTTTCCTAAACAAGCACCAGCCCTATGGTCACTAGGCATTACTTTCTCGGAGTTTTTAACTATGAAGGACGCATGGGAAATGGTAGTGGAAGACTCCGAGGGAGAAGGAGAGTTGCCGAAACTGGCTAATGCCCTGAGGGCAGCAAAGCTACCAGCTTCCCTTCTTCTCTCATTGTCATCCATGCCATAATAAATATGTTTAGCCAAGTCTAAAAGCGGAGCTCCAAAAGCATTCTTTTTCTACTAGCATTTACATATAGTCTGCTTGTCATATCACCCACCTGACCTCACTCAAGCTACAAACGCAATGCTGTAGAAAATAGTATAGAAAGGTGATCCCAGCCAGTGGCACAGTGGATTTGGACCCCCGCAAATTTGTACCCTCCAATCCAGATCTGCTTGTGGATCAGATTTGGACCCCCTAGTCCAAAACTGCTAGCAGATATGTACCCCCTTTTACGGATTTGGATCCCCACCCCTCCTAAAAATTAGCGTTCTATTGAGTAAGGTAATAAAATTCATTTGCAAATTGTATTTGGTGTTGTTAAAAAAGCAAAATAAGAATATTGAGGTAGTTTTTTTAAATAATCTTTAATACTTTGTGTAAAAAAAGAATGCTATAGTTTGCATCTATGAAATTTTTAAAACAAAACATTCTTAACAACTCAGAGCAATACCTAACGGCAGGTCTGTTTCCCCGTTCAACTGTAGGCTACTTAATTATGGTTTAGGGCCACTAGATATTAGTGGAGAAGTCTGGTGATTGCTCCTTTGAATCAGTATCACATCAGTTATATAGTGATTCAGATCATTACTTCAGAATGTATGCAATTTCAAGTATCCACAGCCTCCCATGAGACAGTCGGAAATCAGAAATTGTGTATCCTCTGGATATATGTATGCCTCCAAAAATTATGAAAGAAAGATACACGGAAATCAATAAAAATATCGAGATACTATGAATTAAGACCAAGATATTTCTCTTGATCAGTTACTTCTCGACCTTACTATCACAAAAAAAAACTGCTTGCTAGCATTAAGCTCACCAATCAATGCACCTACAATATTTTTAAAACGAAATCCAGCTGCTCTTCTGGCCTGAGCCAAGTGCAAGACCAAACAACTTGATAATAAAATATTGGGCATTTGTTTGATACCACTATCAAGGTCATGATTAACAATGTAGTTTGAGGATCGATTTAAGGTAATGATTCATTCATCAAAGCAATTAAAGTGCTGGAAATCAGTGTAATAGCCATCTCAACTTGATTTTTTATTTTGAAAGAAAGGTAAAGACTAGTCTCACATTTCTCCGTGTACATTTGAAATTGTACAACATACTTCATGAAGCATCAGAAATCCCATTAAACATTAAAGCCAAATGTCATCGAAACATCCTACAAGACTGGTGTGAGCAGCTACTAATAAAGTTTATTGAAAGACTGTATGCAAGAGAAGGAAGTCCAAAGGATGTGTACATTGATGAGAAAATGCTTACTTTAAGTTTAATAATACTTTGTCATGCGAATACAAGTAAGTTAATAAGATGATCATGACTGGAGAATAATTGGGAAGAACTACATTCCAATACAAAGAATATTATCTCGAATATTAAACATACTAAAAACCAAGAGGTGAAATTTAAACGCGGCTCAAACTTAACCTAATGAAATTAAATCGAATACTTGTCTCTTACAAGTCACCCCTGATTTGAGATTGACATTAAAAATTAAGAAGTATAATTTAAATACAACCCAAAGCTAACCTAATTAAATTACATACTTGTCGCTCACAAGTTACATCTGATTTAAAATGGACACAAAATTTAAGAAGGTACATGCATGATGTTCGATGGAATACTATACTATTCCAGTCTGTTATGTAGCGATTACAAAAAGAAAAGCTGAAGGCCATATATATATATATATATATATATATATATATATATATATATATAGCCAGGCCAAGTCAAGCACACTGTCATCGATCAACTTCGTATGGCTTTCCCTCAGGGGCACCCAATGAGCCAAATCAACCAAAAGCTATAGAAAGGCATTTTTATGTAAGTTGTTTGAAGTCTGTTTAAAGTGATGTTTTCAAAAGCTAAAAGATGTTCATCTGTTCGGATTCCCTAGCTGAAATTTTAATTGCCCTAAAACGTTTGGGAACAAAATCTTCCTTTGAGAAAATGGAAGCTGAAACTTTCCACGAACTTTCTAGGGAACTTTTTTCTTTCCGAGAATACTCGTTGACGTTTTTGACTGCCAAAAACGGCAATTACGACCTTTTCGAAAACCTGAAGGGTATGATTTCCCAATTGCAAATCTTTTAGGCCACGTTTTAGTTACGAAAATCCGAGTGCACAATTTAATCGACGCCGAACAGATATTTAGCGAAACTTGTCGTTGGCGCCCCTGTCCCTTGGGCCAGTTTAATTTGTGTCCAAAACAATTGAGCAGCAGCAGGGAAAACGAAAAGACTTCGATAGCAAACGTTTGCAAAAAAAGACAGACATTCTCGAGTCCAAACTACTTTCAGATGAAAAGTGTAAAGGAATTCAAAGAGGATCAAAAACAAAACACCACAAGCAAACAAAGTACGATGCGAATGTTTGTTCGAAGAAGGAGAAGGTGGAGAAATTAAACAAGACTAGCTAGTAAGAAAAATAGCTTGTACTGATTAAGCTAGAAAAATAGGTATTTATTTTGACATAAATGCCCGTAGAAAAGACAATAAAGGGTACAAACTGATCGTTAAGAGCAGTCAACAGGAATTGACCGCGGTTCAGAAACAACAGAGCAACAAAACATTACAAGAAAACAAACATAATACGAATAATGTTTCTTCGAAGATTCTTGGAGAAGGTGGAGAAATTAGACAAGTACTAAAAATATCTTGCATTAAGCTAGAAAAATTGCCAAGCAATTTTGACATCAATGTCCATAGAAAAGACAAAAAGAGGTCCGCACCTCATCGTTTAGAGCAGTCAACATGATTCACGGCAGGCAACAATCACTCGGAACGCGACAGAGCTGAATAGTACCGCCATTTCCCACAAAATCTTTCCTTGGCTGACACAAAACCCTGAAGTGCTTTGATAGTTTTACGGTTACTTCCCATGTCTTCCGAAGAACCTTCTTCAATTAATGACTCTCAGTAGCAAAACAGCATCCAGTTAACGAAGAAAGCGCTTGCCAAACCACACGAGCATTTCTCTCGCAGACCCGTCCACTATGAAATTTATCAAAGCCAGCCAGCCAGTCAGCCCATTTCGCTGTTTTTAACATCTTCTGATTCTTACCGGTTCCGGACATGTTTATAGACGGCGAAACTTAATTGTTGTTTGCAGGCCGCTTTCGACGAAGATCTCTTTTTCAAATTACGAGTGCAGCGCGCTGGTTTTTTTTTTTTTTTTTTTTTTTTTTGACTTTTGACAGCTTTTTGACAACTTTATGTCAAATTTTGTCACGTCCACATGCATTTGATCGGCTTTTTCTTTTCACTCGAGCTTGAGTTTCTGCCTTCAATCAAGTTAATTAAAGCTCTTAAAAAACAATTCTTCCTCGCAGACACGTACACAGCCAGCAAAAAATTTCCAAACGTTGATCCTTACCAGTTCAAACAAAAACTCGAGAATTAATCAAAGTTAGAGGGCAAAACTTGGGTTGTTTTATAATATAGTCTTAGGACAAAGATTTCTAACTTTTCCAATGAAGTGTGAAGTGCGTTTAGTTTTTGATAGCTTTCTATCAGATTTTGAGACGTGGACATGCATTTGATCGGCTTTTTTCCCGTCGAGTTTCAATTTTTGCCTTCAATTAATTAAGCTTTTAAAATCAGGGCCGTAGCTAGCGTGAGGCGAACCGAGGCACTTGCCTCGGTAAACATGTCGAGTTTATGGTATTTATTTATTGTGTGTCTTACGAAAATATAATTAAAGCAGGCTCTCCAGTTTCACAGTTGCGTTAAAGCATTTGTTTGAGGTTCCTATAAGAGGCCATACATTTTAAAGAGGTCTTTTTTTTCCTTTTTACCGGCATTGCCCCGGTTAAAATTTTCGTCCGGCTACGGCTCAGAAAATACAATGCCGATACCGCTAAAAGATCATAAAATTCTTCTCTTATTGTCTTCAGTTGTTTTTCCAACGATTTCCTGCTAAAATGCGCAAAAAAAAAGAACAGGTTTATCTCCAGTGTGACTTTTTACTTGGCATACATGGAGAGGCGGACGTACGTATGTACGAGCGAACGTACGTACGGTGATCAAAACCAATTTTTTTCGAGCAGATGGGTTACCATATTTTCTTAACCATAGTGCTCCGCGCGCGCGCCTTCGGCGCGCGGAGCTCCGCTATAAATGCAACAGAGAGCATTGCCTAAGTTATGACAAGAAAATGCGCCCGACATTGGAAGCTCTGCTGCGGTTACAGTGGTAATAAGAGGCCCGTATGTCTTTCACTGCAAGATTATGAAAAAAATATGAAAAAAGGCTGTTTGTGATTAGCAGTGCTCTGCCTATGTGTAGTGGGCGTTCAATTAAGATAGGGAGCGATTTTGGGGGACATGCTATTCTTTCGTTTTGGTCCTCTGAAATGTTCCCCTATCTTTCCTAGATGCCTTGGGCTATTCAGTTTATCTAGATATTTTGTTACGATTATCTGAAAGAATGTGTTTAGGGTCATCTTTAAGATGGGTCTGATTGACTGCACTAATGTAGATTTTTCCATAAATATTCCTTAAACTGTCTTGTGTTGTGTTGACTAGTGACGCATCGGTTTCCCAAAGAAAGTGTAGTCTTACTAGATAACGTTTTAGAAGATGTATTTAAATTTCAAGTTGAGTTTATAAATGGCGGTAATGCCACATTGGACGAGTTGTTTATTTGTTGTGGTTTATTTATTTTCACATTTACAACAAATAAAGCTATCAAGAACAGCTAATTGAAATTAGAAATTACACATAAATAAAGTTTAGTTCCCAGTGGAGAGACCGGTCTTGGCACCCAACATGGCCGCCATAGCGTCACATGCAAACCAATAAATTACTGGTTTGCATGTGAAGCAGAGAACCGACTTTTCCCGTGAAACCAATCGTATTACTGTAATAAGATTAGTTTCCCGGAAAACGTCGGTTCTGTTCTTCCGCCGAGCGAACTCCCTGCCGAGTTGTCATGGAAGAGTAAAGTACGGTGCACAATAGAAGGAAATAACATGTGCAACCCCCCACCACCCCGCACAAAACAAAATAAAAACACCAAGCATGCAGGCAGTTTGTTCTCCCACTATTGTTCCTAACTGTATGAAGATTGAGACTAAAGCGCACATATATTGTTGTTGTCACACATGCGACAAAACAACATAATAGCAATCGGTAACTTACACACAACGTATGTCGATGACTCATCCCTAATGAGATGGCCAAAGTGAGCATACATAGTGACTTAAACAGCGACTTAAGGAAGTAGCTAATCCTTGCTTTATGCTGTTAGTGTGAACCAGGCTTTCCAGAATTACTTAGCCATTTCATTCATAAGGCGGTTGGACATGGTGTAGCTCGAGCACAAAATCGAGACCCCTTTGTGTAATTCCGAGGGTGGAGGACAAAACAACACGTTTTAGATGTAAAACATCTTATTGTTTTGTCCTCCAGATTGGGTGACATTTCAAAATCTCAACTATTCTAGACGTTCCGTGATTGTGATAAAGAGTTGTAAACCTTCTTCGGTGTTTCTTGGTACACTGCGGCCGGGAACAAGATACTCCATAAGCTCCTCGAATTTCAACGAGTAATCCCTGCATTCCATACCGTACATATTTCTACAAGTTATACCATCCTCTTGGACGACAGGCGCAATGTAACTTTTGGTGGAATATACTTCAGGTAAGAAAAACAGCACGTCTGGCTTTCCTCCGAGAACATCTGCAACAGAACAGAGCTCTTTTCGTAAAACTGGCGTGAAACAAAACTTTAAACTTTCCTTGTGTAAAGGGTCAACATCTACAAACACACCAGAATCTCTTAAATCCTTAAAGAAGTTCATCCGCCAGCCTCCTCCGCCTCGCCTTAGCATAGACCAATAGCCCTCTATTCTTTGGTTAGCACTACTTTTCCCTTGGACAACGCTCTTTTCGCCTGTCAAATAGTCGCTGCCGTCTTTTCTCAGTAATTTTTGCATTACAGAAGCCCACACATACTCTGTTCCCTTGTCAGTACGCACCATTCTTGGTACACCACCTAACTGTTGCACGGCGCTGAGAAAAAAGTCCACGATAACATGATGATTGTTGTTGGTTGAACCGACTACTAGCCAAAGTACACGCTGGGAAAAACCATCGACGCAGCCATGTACAGAAAACCCGTAGGGTTTTAGTTTATCCCAGCCATCCAAATGCCAAACAAAGTTTGGACCAGGGGTTCGATATTTACGCCGTTGAAGACGTTGTGCACGGCGAGTTCTGACTCCCTCTGGGTCGATTAATTGCAGCGCTCTCATGACAGTGTCACGTCACACGACTAAGTTGTGCCTTAGCCTTAAACGTCTTGTCATTTTACGATAACCCACAAAAGATCCAACTGATCCCTCCATTTCATCAAGAATAGCCGATACAATGTTTTCAAGGCTTGATTCATTTCGACAGTCCGCTCTGCGTAATCCTAATCCTCTTAGCCAACGCTTAAGAGTTGGCAAACCCATACCCCTGGCAAACACCATGAATGATTGCAAGAAAAGCCAAAATTTCGAAGTTACTGTATGCCTGCATGAAATAGTCGCGTATAATTTCTTGAGGTTGACGATGATCATTGCTTGCAGCTCTTAAAGCCGGAGTGTAAGGTGGAAGTACGCAGTCGCTAACTTCGCATAAGATGCAGATCACAGAAATGATCATTTCAACTCTGAAAAAAACAAAAGAACTATTTCTGAAAATGTAATAAGAGATTAAAAACAGTACCGACCAGAGATACTGTACCATAAGAGTGTCATTCATTTAAAAAATTTAACGACCAAACTAGGAAACGTTTGTGTCATAAACTATGACGTTTTTCGATGGAAGTAGTTCTTCATACGTTAATACATTCCTTTACCTTTTCAGCAGCGAATAGTTTCTCTCCATTTCAGCTACTTTTGGTAAAACTAGGTATCTGTCGAGTCCTATTTTACAGCAAGAAGTCCGTGGTTGTAAGTCTGAAGTCTTAAGTCTTAAGTCTGAAGTTGGAAGTCGGACGTCGGAAGTCGGAGCTCAGAAGTCGGAAGTCGGAAGTCGGAACTCAGACGTCTGAAGTCGGAAGTCGGAAAAAGAAAATCACCTCTATTCTCTTTCCAGTGGCCTTTCATTTTACCTAGACACGTTTGGTTACAAAAAGTATTATTTACAATGACATCAAATTAAAAAAAAAATAGCCTTATCCACAGGTTGTAGCCAGTTTCATAAGTCGGAAGTTGGAAGTCGGAAGTCAGTCAAAAGTGGCCCTTCTCGGCCACGGTAATCTTTAACTTTTGCAAGATTAAATTAAACATTTAGTAATATAGTAATTTCTATCAAGCGGATGTTTTATAAACGGGCGAAAAGGCAATTTATGATATACATACATACATACATACATACATACATACATACAATTTATTTCAACTCGAATTATCAGAGTAGCTCTATTGAGCTAATATCCTCGAGAAAGAAAAATGCATAAATCAATCAAATTATTAAATACATTAATTAAAACTACTACAAAAAGTTCATTTTCAGTTACTAAAGTTCATTTTCTTTATGGCTGTCTTAAAATCTTGAAATGATGTCATTGTTTTCATACTGTCTGGGGGCGAATTCCAAATTTTTGCAGCTTGATATCGGATGCACTGAAGTCCATAATTTGTTGTTTTCGGTATAGGTAATGTCAGAATATTCTTTCCTCTTAATGAATAACTGGAGTTACCAAGCACGAAAAGTTCTTTTAGATACCCAGGATATGTAGAAACAAATAAGCTCTTGAAAACTACCATGAGAATTTTGTGAAGTCTTCCAGTGTATGAGGATGCTATCTTTGCTTTCTTTAACAGTTCATCATAACTAGACATTGAATCATTGAAAATAAATCGTAAAATATGTTTGTTCAAAGACTCCAATTTATCGCAATTTCAAGTGCCACAAAAATGCCAAATAAGAGAGCAATATTGAAGGTGTGGTAGGATAAAAGCCTTATATAAACGTAGCATGGCATTACTAGTAATGATATTTTTAAAGCTCTTGAGAACACTAAATTGTTTGTTAACCTTCTCACATATCTGTGAGATGTGACGATTAAAGCTTATATCCTTGTCAATAGTTACACCCAATAAATCAATTGAATTATTAACGCGAAAGGAGAATTCATAATTACTGTCCGCGCCGAGCACCATTGCCTGGTGCTTGTCCGGATTTACAATCATTCCATTTCGCTCATACCAACTGCTAGCAACTCCAAGTTCGTGTTCCAGTCGTGTGTTTAGTGTTTTGAGGTCATTGTCAGACGAGTACAACTGTTCATCATCGGCGTAGGCATTCAGGTTTTCCTACTTAATATGGTAGAATAAATCATTGATGTGAACATTTACCGCCGACCGGTTAGCTCAGTAGTAGAGCACCGGACTAGCGTGCGGGAGGTCGCGGGTTCAAACCCCGGCCGGACCAACACTTAGGGTCTTTAAATAATTGAGGAGAAAAGTGCTGCCTTTGTAATAACATCTGCAAATGGTTAGACTTTCTAGTCTTCTCGGATAAGGACGATAAACCGTAGGTCCCGTCTCACAACACTTGCACCTTATAATCTGTGGGACGTTAAAGAACCCACACACTGTTCGATAAGAGTAGGGGACGTAGTTACCGGTGTAGTGGTCTATCTCTACCTTTCGTCTGTCTTTGACATTCATGTGTGGGTTAGGTGGGTGGGTGAGATCAAATATGGACTGATAGCGGCAGCCAGAGGCGCCTTTACAGGCTGACGTCCGATCTCACCCTAGTGAAGCATTGTACACTATCCCTGAAAAGCCCCGACGGGGAGAGGATAAGTACGTATGTATGTATGTATGTATGTATGTATGTATGTATGTATGTATGTATGTATGTATGTATGTATGTATGTATGTATGTATGTATGTATAACATTGAAAAATATGGGACCGAGGACACTTCCCTAGGGGACTCCTCTTCTCACCAGCTCCCATTCAGAAAACGTGTCTCCAATTTTTACAAGCTGTATTCTTTCGAAAAGGTAGCTCCTCAAGAATTCAATGCTCGTCTCACAAAGACCATAGGCCTTGAGTTTGGCCAACAAGAGGGCGTGAGGGATACTATCGAAAGCCTTTGACAAGGCCATACAAACCATTGCTACAGTTTCTTTACTATCACGACCTTTTCTCCAGTCTTCTGTCAGTATTAATAAAGAGGTTTCGCAGTTGTGATTTGGTCTGTATGCAGAGATGAAATCTGATAAGATATCTTGAGAAAAAGGCTCAAGTTGTTTTGCTAGAATTCGTTCAAAAATGTTATTAAGGGCCTGAGGAACAGTTACGGATCTTTAGTTCATTTTACAGAATTCATCGTCCTTCTTAAATAAAGGGGTCACTTGCCCCATTTTCCAAAGTGAAGGACAATGCCCTAGACTAATTGAACAGTTCATTATTTTTGTAAGAGGCACGGATATTACAGAGGCAGACTCGTTCAGTAATCGCAAGGATTTACGCGTATTCATTTCTAACAAAAACTTCTCCACTTGCTTTGAGTTTGTAAATTCAAAATCGAAATTTGGTATTATGTTCGAAGAATGATTAATTAGTAAGGACTGAATGCTTGGATGAGTACTGAAGTCAGTTCCAAAGTCCTCTTCATTTATTTCTGGTGCTGCATCAGCAATATGAATAAAATAGCTGTTGAAAATATTCGCTATCTCATTTTTGTCTTTGATAAATGGCCCGTTTTCGTCCAGTGAGATGTCGTTTTCTTGCCTCGATTTCTTTGACTGAAGAAAGGGACGATAAGTGCTCCAAAACTCATTCGAATTCTCCGTTTCGGATTTGTTGAGAAAATATGCCTTGATTGCTTTCCGTCTTAAGGAAGTACACTTATTCCTTTGCTTTTGGTAAAGAGCATAATTTGCATCTGTGCGATCATGTGTGAACTTTTTCCACAGCTTGTTTCTGTGTCGGAATGGATTTGCGCCATTGCTCTGTCATGAAAGGCACCTGATTTTCTCTCACGTGGAATTTCTTTATAGGTGCTTCTTCATTTATAATATCCAGAAAAAGCGATTCAAATGCAAATAATTTATCATCCACATCATCAAAGATGTCCATAACATGGAACGGGGTGTTTGGCAGGTCTTCTAAGAAGATGTCTCGGTTGAAATTCTTATAAATTCTGGCATAAATTTTTCGTGATTGTAGTCTTGGTGCTGAGAGTCTTAAAATAGTGAATACAAGAGAGTGATCACTAATTTGGACATCGACTACTCCTGATGATAGTATTCGTCTTTTGTTGTTTGTGAGAATGAGATCAAGCAATGTTTTACTTGTCTTTGTTATTCTGGTTGGCGATGTGATCATGTTGTCCATATTTTAAAAGTCCAATAATCGCATAAACCTCGACCGTCCATTGGAGGCTTGTTCGGTTCCATCATATCACAGTTGAAGTCACCGAGGAAAAAACCATCATTTGAAATCGTTGTTGCAGCGTCAAAGGTTGAACTCAATTCAAATTTCCATTGACTTTTTGGGATGTTGGGAGGTTTGTAGATGCCAGCGAGAGCAAACCATGATCTATTTATTTTGACTTTCAACATCATGGACTCTGTACGAAAACTAGACAGGTCCATGTTGAAACGTGTGATCACATGAAAGCAAATGTCATTCTTATAAAGATCATTATTCCACCACCATGAATATTTCTATCGACGCGATGTATACGACGTCCATCCACATTAAATTGCCCATTGCTGGAGCTAGCATCTATCTTCGTCTTTTTTATGAGAAGTATACTTCTGATATCGTGAGATTTAAAACCAGCAATACTATGAGCGTTTATGTGCCTAATCTTGGTATTAGCCCGATGTTTTTTAGCTAATAAATCAAATGAACTCCAGGTGTCAAACAGTGAATCATTCTCAGGGGTCGCTTGTATCAGAAAACCTTCCGCTCGTGTCAAAATTGCTTGTATTCGCAAATGGTCCATCTCCATGTCTTAATTGATTGTGCCCGAATTCGGTCAAACTCAAGTGGTTTTACATTGCCACATTTGATGTGTAGTCTTCGTTAACACATGTTGCATTCCACTGCGCGATGATTTCTAGCAATGGTCTTGTCGTAAACGGGACATTTGGAAGTTCCGGCATTCATGGATACGTCACCACTAAGTAAAATCCGAGTTATTCGAAAAGTGGATGTCGAATTCGAAGAGTGATTCACTCGTGACACGAAGAAACCTTTTCTTGATAGGTGAGTGGAACCAACATGGCGTGGTTGCAATCGGACAGTAATCGCTGAATGAAACCCAGGCATGTTATCAACAATTATTTCCGGTGATGTCTCGAGGCTACCTGTAGAGAAGCCTCCATCCGTTATCTTTTCCATGTTGGAAACGAAACACGGTTGAAGAAGCAATTGAAGCAGTAAAAATAAAACAAACGAGGAGCGAGTGATCACGCTGCCAACCGCCATCTTGTCACCTCTATTCAACTAATGATCTATGTTGCCGTTCGTCTCTGAGAATAACACTAACAGTATCCCAAAACAGTTGTTGTTTTTACTGTTTGGCCAAACGTTTGGGCTCACTTAAAAGAATTTCTCCACAACTTGTGGCATGACTAAGCATGTTTATGTTAAATAACACGAAGCGAAAGCATGGAATTGACTAAATTGCTCGTAGAACACACATGTCAACTGTATGCAATTCAGCTGACACGAGTGCAGATGTGATTCTCGACAAACAACAGGAGGTGGTGAGGCATAGAAATAATAGAATGTTGACATGTGTTACCTGTAAGTAAAATTGAAGTGCTATCCCTCTTTTGCAGTTTTACAATTACTTTCCGGCTCCTTATCCTCCCAGTTCCCGACACGATCGATCGCAGTAGAAGTGAAAATTTTCTCTTTGGAACTTTAATATGCATTATCAATCTCAGGAAAAAAAATTTCCCATGTAAATTGAATTAACTTAAGTCGATCGAGTACATACGGCCTCAGATAAACGTGAATTTCTTTTTGAACAGGACAAACGTAGCCTTGCTCGAAGATAGCCTCGCGCCGCCATATTTGTTTTTGTTTTTCCCGTTCTTCAAATCTCGCGCGTATAAAGTGTGGCGCGCGCGCTACTGGCCAGACTCTCCAAGCGAGGGAAACTGATACCAGCTACCTTAAAATCAAAGGCTCCTCTGAGCCAGCACACGGATGCATTTTTCTAGACTAATTGCGACCTATACTTGACTAGTAATGAAACCTCTTTCCCAGAGTCTATCAAACTTATTATTCAAACTAGACTGGTTGATGTATTCTCACCCGCACGCAACCTCCCATCAAAGAGAGCGTTGTGTGACACCCGAACGCTACAGCATGGTAACTGTTTTTTATCACAATATTGAATTACTTTCAAAACTAATTTTTTACTGATCGTTTATTTAAGCCAAAGGATAGACTTTCTGAACAAGATCCGTGTTTTTGGCGACTAGATTTCAGAAAACGTGGCTATTTCATTTACAAATCATTGAATAACAAAAATATGCCTCCGACTTGGAAAGCTATTTCAGACATTTCAGTTATCATGAGTAATTAGCGATCTCGTCTGCGATAAGAATTCAATACGTAGGCAGTAAAATCGATCATATTTTTCTCCCAAAACAAATGTGTTTCATGTCTAAACATGGGGTTTTTGGTAGAAAAGCTCCGCTGGTTACTTTGTTTATGTTGATCCAGTGTAGCAATTGTGACGTTGTATTTTGTGTCAAACATAAGATACAACATAAGATAAAGAACACACAGTACTCATCATGCGACGGGGGATCCAATAGGCTAGTTTCGAATTGTGGCAGAACAAAAGAACAGAGTCGAGGTTCAGGGGAATAATTTGCATTTTCTTTTATCAAAAACAAAGGAATATGCAAATTGATCCCCTGAACCTCGACTTCGTTCTTTTGTTCTCCCACAATTCGAAACTAGTCTATTCAGTGCTGAATATTCCAATCCTTTGCTCAAACGAATAAGTTGCTTTTGGTCCTTGTCTAAAGCGCCTGAGGATAGGAAATGTCAGGAGCCATTGAAATGTCTTATTTCCTTGCTTACGGTCGTGGGAAATTTATTTCCAAACACTAGGTGGCCATGAGTAGTTTTGTTATTCAACTCCAACCCTGCCCTTCAGTGCTAGTGGCATAGAATAACTTGTTTTGATTATTAAGACATTCATTCCTCCTGCTGCATTCTTCCTTCGGGTGACAAGAAAAATCGTCGATAGGAAAAGCAATTTCATCATCGCCTTTAAGATATCACCGTGCAATTATCGTCGATTTCTATCTTCAGTTCTCGCAGTTTCTGTACTTAATCGTATTAGCTTTCCACTTTCCAACTCCACAAAGGTATGTTCAAGAGGATCGGACGAAAAATCATCCGCTTTACAATCTTCACATGCTCTGATCGACGCCATTTATATTCATTTCATGATACATAAACAGTCGAACAAGAATCTACGCATTTCTACTACCCCCTGAAATTTGCAAACCTTGAGCAAAGAGGATTGCGGGGACAAATACAATACTTAACAGTGGAGGGACAGAAGAAATGTTTCATCCAAGTTTAATGAATAAATTAATCCGAATCGAGTGAGTAAGTGAGTGAGTGAGAGAGTGAGAGAGTGAGTGACATTGGAGAGCCTCCTATACCTCATGGCATGACTACGTCATCCATGAGCTAAAAACGATATTAGAAAACTTCTGTCGCTTCATCGTTTCTGCGCAAAATCAAAAAGTTCAAAATACGCCTAGACGCTTGCTCGCGCCCACCAAAAACAATAAAAAATCGAGCGACTTAGGAAAGCTCCTATTCAACAATGAAGAGCATTCCAGGGCCAATATTTTGCTAGTTAATAGACATTTCGTTAATCTGTCATAAACATTTAAAACGATCTAATATTTCTCATCTAAAGTCCATATATTATACTGTTGACAGTAATGGCCTTCGAGTGTTTTAGGTGAAGACAAAAATTAGGGTCAACTTCAGAGGCCTATAAAAGGACCAAATACATATATTTTTGAACGATACTTCAAGTCACGTTTAAGCTTTATCCTTCTACTTTATTGCCTCAAAGTTGGTTTACACTAATTCCGAACGTGCCTCGCCAAATTGCTGTCACCCAAAACACTGAAAACGCAACGGTTGACGTTCGTTATTTTCAAAACTTGTTGAAAATCGGACAATTTTCTATTCACTATAACAATTTATTTCTGAATCCTAAATTTAGTGCCTTTTAATAACATTTTGTCATCTTGATTAGTACAAAATTGTACAAATACAAAAACTCTGACCACACCAAAGCCGATCACCTACCAGTTCAGGACACTTTATAATTTAAAACAAAAATGCTTTGCCTGACAACATTGTTCTCTTGTTGTCCTAAGGAGCCCAAGTTCATTGTTTCCGAGTGGGACGTTGAGTAAATCGCTCTCGTTTTTAAACTTTTTCGTAAATGCAGGACGTTGCATGCACTGTGACATCACGTCGATAATCATCACCCAAAATGATAGCGTGACATACACAACAGTCATCCCGTGAAATAGCTTTTGCGTCATTTCTAGCAAACTTTCAATGTTTCCTGGATTTTCTTTGAAGGGACATCAGATAATCTTTTGAACTAATTTTTTCCAACAAATGTTACAGTAATGTCAACTTGTGGCTATTCGTCTTTGCTGAAAGAGGATTCAACACCTTGCCGATCAAACTGGAAAAACCCTGAAGATTTGCAATGCGACAAGGATGTGTCGTCTTATCTTAAATTATGCAACGTAGTTGACCACAGAGGTGACAACGAATTTCACTTGTTGCTCGCAAGGGCAGGTACAGTAGTTATCTTTATCATCATGTATCATCTTCCAATTAACTTTCAAACGACACTGCAGAAGTATTTTACCCCAATATTTTGTGGTACTTTTCCATTGTCTAGGTTTATTTAAAATTGAAGATTCGCATGTATTAATGACATTGTGTCCACGACATCGTGAGACACTCGGGATTGGCTGGGGGAGTAGAAAGGTTCGATGTTGTATGCAAGGTGAAATAGCAGCGCACAGCAAAGAGTCGGCTTTCGTCTCACTAGAACGGAAAACATTTCTTCCAATTGCAACACGTAAGTACATGATAACGTCGACGTACTGCGCCCTTTGTACATTATCGCCATCGTCGTCGTCATAATCATCATCGTTATTTGGATTTATGCAGAAAGGGCCGGTGCGCGATTAACCGAGCGTGCACGAAAAAGTCATTCGAGAGAAGACGCAACCCGAGGGAATAAGATTGGCGAGAGTGAACGCAAACAGGAAATTTACTCCCCTACGCGTCGCGGGCCCTCACTACAAGCGAATTTTGCGCCCGTTCCCGTAATTACTGCTCCTGAGAGAAAAGGAGAGATTATTCGTAGTCTAGAGTTCATTCTTTGGGTGTCACCTTTAGTGATATTAAGTTGGCTCCTATCCCCCTCCTTTTCAACCTATTCCTTAATACCGCCCAATGTGGTTTATTTAAACGTCTGTCGATACAATAGGTGTTATATTGACATATTTTTTTAGCAATTTGCAAACGATTCAAAGAACACTTGGCTGACCTCATGACTGATTTCTGTGCGGAAATATCAATTCCGTGGTTAGAGGAAGCTCCACCCGCTGCAGTTGTTCCAGAGATTGTTTCCTCTTACGAAACACAGAGTTCTAGTTGCGATGGTAGTGAACAAGAGGGAGAAGAACCGGTATATCTTCTAAATTACTATCATTTTTCAAGTGCAATTATTTTTCTGTTTAAGTCGAGATGCCTCAATTGTCGAATATTCTGTGTAATTAAAACTCCCTAAAGGAACCCCTTAAAGGCACAAATTGTAGCACAAATCTCAGTTAAGACCAATTTGCTAATCGAAAATAGAACTAGGTACCAGAAGGCAAGTTAACCCCTAAGACGTATAGCTCATCAGCTAGGGGGATTGTATGGCTCACTTAACGGGAACAAACAAAACTTGTATAATCTTAATCTGTAACTATTCAGCATCATAAAAATGTATGATAGCAAGGATAGAACGGTAGCTTTCACTTTGTAAATCGAATTTTAAATTTACCTCCCATACCATGCTTTTGGTCGCCATCTTGGATTTCTAAAAAACACGTTAAAAATTTTTATTCTTTCTGAAATGCAGACGATTTTTGCCTAGAAGTATATTTGGAATAATACGTATTTGAAATGTAATTTCAGTATTGTTTATGGTTATTCGAGCTATGGTGACGTCATAAATGACATCACAGTGACCGCCATTTTGTTTTCTAGCTTGTGTATTCAACCGCTATCTTAATGCCCTGAAATAACTAAATTACCATTAAGGCAGTCTATATCATAATGCTAGAAAAACGCACTTAAAACTATTTTTAATGTCTTTTCCTATATTTAGTTAGGCATACTAGGCCATGAATTAATAACCACAAATCAGAGTAGATAACCAGGTTCACAATTCAATCTAGAGCTCGTTTGAGCACAGAAGCACCACTATCGTATAACGTCCTTTTCCACTGCTGTCACTTGCATACGGGATCTACATGTATAACGTAACATACGTTCACATCATGTACTGCTTTTGCGTCCTGAATAACGTCGCTGAAAATAGAGAAAACATTCCTACGCACGAGTTGCAAAAAGCGTTATACAACGTGTGTCCCGTGAAGAGGGATCTTACTATATCGAACCTTAAGATAGACACAACAAAAGGTAATAACTATCTCGTTGTTCGACATTTCAAGTAACCTACACCTGTAAACGTAATTACTCTTATCAATCCTCTGCATCTTCAGAGTCACTATCCCCACTCTCACATAGAACGCCATCATCAGTTGCCATATTCTCATACTGGATACTACTCATGTCAGTGAACTTCAGACCCGCCTTCCAGCAGCAGCAGTTCCTGATCGTGCAAGCTCTCTTGCACGTTTAAAGGAGTAGTTCCAGGAACTCTTCTGGAGCCGGTTTGGATCCAAGCCACACAAATTCCACTACGTTAGACATAGAGGAACGATGGCTCTTCTCCAGATTGCTGCTTGATAATTTGCTCTTGTAACGTGAAGTCGTAGAGACGACTTGCAAGGCGGCAGAGCCTCTGGCTCGACTTTCCCGCCTCTGGCGCAGTGGATATCATAGCGCAGCTCATCCACACTCTGGCAGTTCTTTCCATACAGCTGACACACGAGTGCCTCCGTATCTTTAAATGTCTCTTCCGATACTTTCCAATTCTCCCCGATATTCGCCATAGCTCGGACGTACCTTTCATTGCGTTGGAGAAGCTGGACTGCTTTTCACTTCCCTTTACCAGAGAATGCAGAGAGGGTATCACAGCCTGTGATCACGTGCACACCGATTAGGGCTTTCATGAAGCAATGCTTGTCAACGTGTGGGTCGAGTTGCTTCTCCAAGCTGTTGACAACTTAAGAAAAATCTATTATTCTGGACTTCGCGCCTCTTCCCTTCTTCATGTAACACCTTCCAAGGTTTCGGCTATTAGCAAGCAGTAGGACAAGGACATTAGTGTCATCAGATTGGGTGACGCACGTGCCTCCAGCCTTCCCAGCATGGAGAACCATACGCGTATCAGCCTCTTCGTGATTACACTCTAGCCCAGGAACAGGTTCACATGTGGCTACGCCAGTTTAGTTGCCAGCACTGATCTTCGGATGTCACGTACATGATCCGGTTGCCTAGCCTGTCTCTGAATGCTTCTGTCTTCCACTGTGACACGAGAAATTTGACAATCTCAGGCTTGTTTGCGGTCACACTGAGCAGCTTGTTCCACTCTGCAGTTGCGATGATATTTGATGGGATTTTCGGGGAATTCGCTTTCGGTCGAAGCCTCCAAAATTGGTTTGTGATTCCGGATCACGGCAGCACGATATAAGGTTGTCCATGAAGAAATATCTCTGCATTGGGCTAGCTTTGAATCCGAACAACCGCATATAATGCATTCGTCCGCCATTGATCATTGTGCAGAGGAAACACATTCGCGCCGGGGTGAAAACCTATTGAATGTTTGTGCGACCACGTGTTTGGGAAGGAAAAAGGCAGTTGTTTTTGAGGGGGCTTTATTCAACGCACTTGCAATGTATACATATATTTATGTACTTGCTCTCTTTTCGAAAATAATTTTGAAAAACCCACTATTTCTTTTTCAATGATTATAATTGCAAACTGGTCATGTCATAGTGATATTAGGGCCGTTTATACGAGAGAAAATAAGCCGCGGCTTACACTGGCCGCCTCTTACAGAAGACGCGAACACCCCCTTTAAATGGTACGCAATCGAAGTTCACGGTTGACTCCATCGGCAGCTAGCTCAAGCCGCGGCTTATCCTGGCCTAGGGGTTTTGGGCTGCGCTTATCTTGGCCGCGGCTTATCTTGGACGTGAAAGTGTTCGTATAGATGTACTCAAGCGTTGTCCGCGGCTTGCTCAAGCGTGCGCTTCTATTGTTATTGAAGCGAACTTAGCCGCGAACCATTTATACGAGCATTTCGCGTCTTATGTAGGCCACTTTCGTATAAATGGTCCACTCGCATCTTATGTAAGCCGCGGCCAGTGTAAGCCGTGGTTTATATAATCTCGTATAAACGGCCCTATTGTGACCAATAATCAGGCGTTGTGATGTCGCAAATGACGTCACGTAGTTATAATATAAGCACTAGAATAAACGGAAATCATGTTTGTAGTTCCAATATGATCTAAATTTGACTTTTGAAACGCAATTCGTTCACTTTAATAGAATACAAGCAACTTTGAAGCCTTCCTCAAAAATCCAAGATGGGGGTCAAAAGGAAGATATGAGGAGCAAATTTAAAATTCGATTGACGAAGTGAAAGCTACCGTTCTATCCTTGCTATCATACATTTATATGATGCTCAATAGTCAAAGATTAACATTAGACATGTTTCGGCTGTTCCCCTTAAATGAGCCATAAAACCGAATTTTAGGGTCTCAGCTGATGGACTAGTACGGATCCCAGTTTTACATGTAGAGCTCGAGCTAGACTTAAACGAGCGCACTCAAGAACGATATGTTAAGCGATCAGCTGAAATAGTCAAATCTGTTTTGTTAGTGGTATATCCTGGTAACTCTGGGCATTTGTGGAAAGAGTTAAAAGTTTCCTCAATGGATATGATTATGATTCAGATTCCGTCCAACTTTTGTGTGACAAAAGCTATCTAGAAGCCTTGGCCGAAGCACATAAGAATGCAACTAGCTGGGACACACGCAAGCAAAAATCCTATCGATCATGGCCGGAGTGGCGAGTTATAAAGCAATCTCCCGGCACATACCTAGGTTAACACAATACAGGTATACTATTGCTAATCTTCACCGCCTGCAGTATGGCTGAGCTGCTCCAGTTCCATTTCGCCACGCTCCACGATTAAAGATAGACAAAAGACAGTTAGATCACTTCCTCGCCTACATCATCAGCCCACATTTAGTACAAGACCTTCTATATGAGAGAAAGGCCTGAAACTATCATCTTGTCGCGCCATTAAGGTCCCCAATGTCATAAGAACAATGATTTTACAGCGAATTACGAAGCAGTACATGCAGTATTGTCAGTGTGCACCTCTCTTCAAGGTTGAGATTATATTGCTGTCGAGGGCGCAAAGGCATTCGACGACGTATCAGAGCTTATTAATCAAGCACTTAATGCTGGAAACGCCGGGAAGATCTTACAGGAAGCTCTCAAGGCTGGAAAGCTGTACCTTAAAGGCGACTACAAGGTATGTCAATTGTAAGCTATTATAAAATACATAAAAAGCAAGCCAAGGAGGAAAAACACCCCAAACGCAACTGCCACCCTCTGGTTAACACAAAACAGCTACTCGAATTAGTCACTAACTACTAACTTATATAAAGGAACTTGGCTAAGTGATATGATGAGCAATGGCTGTCAAGAATTCCTTATGATATTGTTCTGAGTGAAACAGAAATTTGGACGACGTCACGACACTCATTCAGAGTTATCGGTATTAGGACTGTAAACGACTTTCCTCGTCTTCTCGTACGTGATGTCAAAAGCATAAACAAAATTGGTTTGCATTTTGGAAATAATAGTTGAAGAAACAATGGCAACAAACTTCCAATCAATTCCAATCGAAGGCGCAGTACAAACTGCACTGCGAAAACTAGAAGCTGACCCGTGTCTTGCCAACCGCACGATTCTAACACCTACGCAGATTGCAGACCTCTTGAGTTTCGTTCTAAGATCCACATACTTCCAGTATGATGGACGGATTTACGAACATCAAGAAGGAGCAGCCATGGGTAGCCTGGTATCCGCAGTGATAGCTAATCTCTACATGGAGGGTTTTGAGGAGCAAGGTTTGACATCGACGCCCTGTACACCTAAGATCTAGAAACGCTATGTGGATGACACCTTTACCATCTTAAATCGAGACAAAGTTTACTCGTTCTTATAACACCTCAGTAGTCAACAGCCGACGATCCGTTTCACAATGGAAACTGAGAATGACAACTCAATTCCCTTCCTTGATACTTTGATCATCAAGGATTCGAATGAATACCTCTCTACCAGTGTTTACAGAAAACCTACACACACTGACCAGTACCTATCGTATGATTCACACCACCCGCAATCTGTAAAACACCGTATTGTCAAGTGCCTGTACGATCGATCTAAACACCCCATAACAAAACCATCAGTTATCTCTCATGAAAAGAAACACCTCTCATCGGTCCTTGTTTCCAACAGTTATCCGTTTTCGTTTGTAAAAAATCTTACGAAAACCAAGGGACGAACAACCACTAAAGAACCTGAACCCGGAATTAAATCTACTGTGGTTCTGCCATACGTCAAAGGCACATCGGAGGCTCTTCGCCGTTGCCTACAACAGCGAGGCATACGGACTGTCTTCAGATCTGACACAACTCTTAGATCACACCTAGTGCGACCTAAGGACATTGTCGATCCAGTAAAACAAGACGGAGTAGTCTTCAAGATTCCCTGCAAATGTGGTAAGGTTTATATTGGAGAGACGGGGAGATCTATGCATGAACGGATTAAGGAACTTGCTCGAACCCAATCCTCTGCCGTTTCAGAACATAGCAACGCGACCGGGACACTGTCATCTTCGTGCATGCGCTGGCTTTTGAACTCCAAACTTGAAAAGTTCGAAGCGTGGGAGGAAGCTGCTAATAGGTGACCTGGACAAAGAAGTGATGAACTTTATTTATAATCTTCGTGAAGTTGGAGGAGTTGTAAATGGTAAATAGCTGTAGCTGCTGCAAAAGGCATCATTAATGCCAAGAACAAAGAAATTTTAGTCGAGAATGGAGGCTATGTTACCCTTGGCAATGGCTGGGTAAAATCTCTGTTTAAAAGAATGAATTTTGTGCGCAGGAAAAAGACCACCTCTACAAAGCCAAAGATGATCGGCGAAGTCATGGATCAACTTCAACGAGACTACCACCGAAATATCTATACAGTCCAGCAGTCACCAATGGTCCCCCAGCAGCTTATTGTTAACATTAACCAAACTCCAGTAAAGATGGTTTCCGTCTTAGAGTACACAATGAGCGAAAAGGGGACAGACTGTGTTTCTGTTATTGGGGGCGACGACAAGAAAATGTTGACTGCGGTGTTCTCAGTAACAATGAATGGGAAATTCCTCCCCATGCAACTGATTTACGGGGGAAAAACAGACAGATGTCACCCGAAAATGCATTTCCCGGTAGTTTCCACGTCACTCATAATCCTAAGCATTGGTCAAACGCTGACACAACCAAGGAGCTGCTAGCTAAAATCATCATACCGTACACCGAGAAAGTAAAGAAAGAAATGAAACTTCCAGATTCACAGAAGGCCATCATAGTGTGGGACATCTTTAAGGGGTAGAATAACAATGATGTGCGAGCCCTACTAGAGAAGCATAACATCGCAGAAGTTGTTGTACCAACAAATACCGCTGCGTTTAACCAACCCCTTGATGTATCAGTCAATCGCCCGTGTAAACATTTCATGACAGAAAAATTTCAAGGATGGTATGCTGGAGAAGTTGAGAAGAAGATAAACGCTGGGCAAAACACCAGTGACATTGCAATTGAGATGGGCATTCCAGTTATGCGTGAGCTTACCTCACGTTGGTTGATCGATTTTTATCAATACATGCAGAAAAATCCGGCATCACAGATGCCCTAGCAAATGGTGTTCCTTCAGATGACCCATTCGCACCGATCTGATGAACTGAATTGCTGTTCACTTGACATTTTTTGTCCTTTGTACATTGTTTTGTTTGCGTAACAGACTACCGCATTGTGTTTAAGTCCAATTTATAACGGCCTAGTGGCATAAGTCCATGAAAAGCAGAGTTTTTAATTTGACTGAAGAGAGTTAATTTTGCGGCGTTTTATTTTGCGGGTTTTTTTTTCTGCGGGAACTAATTTTTGCGGATCGAGGTCAATCCGCAAAATTCGCAAAAATTAGAACCCGCAAAATTTTCATGCTACACGGTAGAGCGCTGCGCTCTGTGAAATAAATAAAGCGCCTCGTCAAGATCGTCATCACTGGTATAGGATACCTCTGACAAGAGCTTCTGGATTTCTTTCATTGTTGATGCACTCCTCACGCCTCCCATCATGACCATGGCCGCACCTCTGTCTGAAGTCGGTTTCCGCTTTGTCGCTTCAAAGGGACACTGTCATGGATTGACACGCGCAGCATTTCTCACTCAGAGAGATTTTCCTGAACGCGTTGATATCCTGTTTTTCTTTAAAAGTCTACATTAAATAAGTCTTTGTGAGGCTTTTAGAATGTACAGTTATCTGTGAACGAATATTTGGAATCCAAGAAATGTAAAGGGAGCCAAAACTTAAGCAAACGATGATGTGATGGTCTCTGACACTCTAGCGACTACAAATGAAAAAAGAAGATGGAATCGCTGCATCATTAACTTCACCGGCTATTACACTTCGATCGATTACACCAGTTACACTACTGTACACGTGGAATTTCTCATGAATTCAAGCCTTGAAAGCGTTTTTCCTCATTGTAGATGCGTTATGTATTTTGACTCCCTTTGCTTTGTTCTCTTGAGGACGCTGAATGACCATTTTCTCGCTGAGTGCTCAAACACCGCTTTCGACGGTCGACACCATTCTGAATGTAGCTGGTATGCTTGACACTGAGTTCTGCCCATTGCCATCTTGCAGTTCCTTCGACAGAAGCTTTCAATACTTATCGCGGAAGTTGCGTGCAGTGCTCTCTTTAAGGTTTGGAAATTTCGACTTGAAATGCTTCACTGTCGCAATAGGACCGTGTTGAGCGCAGTAAGTGGCTATCACATAGCGATCTTCGTCTGTAAAGCGATCATAAGGTTTTCGTTTGTTATTTGCGGCACGTATCCCACGTGCAATACTCTCGGAATTCTCTTCTGTGACCACATCTGACACCGAGGGCATAAGTCGCAGAGCTTCAGCAATGGTGTGGGACCCAGAAGAATTTTCTCGTTGTTGAAAATATCTTTGAATAGACATGCCAATGCAAGTGAAGACAAAAACTGAAATTGATGGCTGAAGACGGTATAACCGCAACGACTCTCTTCTCCTACGAACTACGGTTCAAAGTGAGGATAAGAGAACAACCAATACCATGCCGGTAAACGTGACAGGCGTGATAAATCTACCCAGCAACGGTAACTCCACACCACTTGCTGTAATTGGAATCCAAAGGGGTTTATAACTGTTGACAAGTAAAGACACTCATCATGGAGTCGTTTACGGTTAGTGCGTGCATTCGAGGATTTCATGTATACAGTGCGATATGGAAACCTCAACAAGGGGAGAATGCACGACATGTACGCCGTCGCAGTCAAAAAGACATTCAGTGGTCGTCAAATTGGAATACCCTCCTACTTCTCACTTGGCGATGATGTTTACCGAGAGGAAAATATTGTTGGCCACATACCACAATACATATCAAGATTTGCTTAGTATTTCATCGAACACGGGGGAATCATTAGTGCAAAGGTTACGGGATCACCGACTTTCTCAAGAGATCTTCCACAGGGTGGCCGACATGTTCCAGCTGAACTGATGTTTTCCTGTGCAGACGCAAAACTGCTTTGTAGGTGTCAAGAACTTGTTACCGAGAATCTCTCTGGATTATTTGGTAATCCCCAAATAGCCAACAAATCACTCCTTGTTACCGTCACGACAGAAAGTGAGTCCGAAGATGAAGAGCACGACCTGACCAACGACTCGCAAAATGAAGAACGCCCAGGCTCGAATCGTGTAGCATCCCATTCATGTTCGAGTGGCGCTTCTGCGGCGGCCTGCACAGATGTTGTTTCAATTCTTAAAACTTCAACTGAACAAGAAAGTGTTATTATTATCGACTGAGTCTGCCTCATTATGTTACAGTAGGCCATAGTTTTGCATTTTAGTAGGCCGTTCCCGGTTAGATCTCAAAGTTTAATACTACATCTTTCGACTCGAAATCCCCTCTGCATTATTACATTCATACTGCTTTCTTGTAAAATAATGATTGATAATATCGGTCGTGGAAAACCTCATTGCCGTATTAACAAAAGAGTGTTTTGTTGTGCATGGTAGGGATAGGATTTTGTTTTGTTTTGCTGTTGTTCAGTCCCTTTGTGCAGTAAGATATTACAGTGATTACCGTATTTAATTCTCCATTAAATATGTAAGTAGAGTGAACTTTGACTCAACAAACCGTAAAATAAAAGTTGAAAATACCATATTAAGGTTTCTTCCACTTCAGTTTTCTGCTACTTGAACAGGGAATCGAAAAAATCAGTTCCCACCAGAAATTTCAGTCATCTCGAACTGCAAAAATTTGTTCCCGCAAACCACAAAAAATCGCCAATCCTCAAAATAAAACTCCAGCAAAATTTTCATGCTACACGGTATTCGGACTTGGAAGTGCCTTCAGTTGAAGACTGTACGACACGACAAAGCAAGGCTGGACGTTTTAGACCACCTGGAACACGACACTGTGCTCGTTGTTAACGACTGGGCCATGGAATTCCTTCCTCACATGTACCGAGAGTCGCAGACAGAGTGGTTTACCATGAAAGGAATTTCATGGCACATTTCTGTTGTGTATCGGCGAGTCCTTAGTGAGCTACAGTCACAAAATTGCATTCACGTTGTACAGTCCTGCAGCCAAGAGAGCTTTGCAGTCATCACAATCATGCAGCACGTACTTCACTCGTTAGCGACGGCACACCCTGACATTGTTAAGGCTTTTTTCCGCCAAGATAACGCTGGATGTTATCATTCCTTCAATTGAAGCGTCAACAGGGATAAAAGTGGTATGCGTGGACTTCAACGATCCGCAAGGTGGCAAGGGGGCGGCTGATAGGATAGCAGCAACAGCGAAGTCTCATATCCGTATGTATGTTAACGAGGGCCATGATGTGACTACCGCTCAACAAATGAAAAGTGCTCTGCTTTCGCATGAAGGAGTCGCAGGTGTTCGGGTAGCTGCAGTTGAGCGCCTCGAAGAACACATTGTCAGTGCTGACCAAAAGAAAATTCACGGCATAAGCAAATTAAACAATTTCAGATTTATCAACTGAAAGCTTGTGGCCTGGAGAGCGTATGGTATCGGTAGTGGAAAGGAAATTGGAAATTGCTTGTTCTAATTGCCTTTGTTGGCAATATTTTCGCGGAGGTCATGCACGTGGTACTTCTTTTTGTGACCTTAAGGCGACGTGTGAACTTAAAAAAATATACTCAGTCAAACAATTGTCGCCTCAGTCTCCTTGAGAGTTTTTCGTTGAATCGTATCTTATTTTTTAGTCCGTTCTTCGCAACTTCAACGCCTGGACAATGCCAATAAATAAATTGCTGCTGTTGAGTCTTCCACAGAGCTGGAGTATGTCTGGTTTGGGTGTTGGCGCTTTGTGTGGGTACTGAATATATACTGGGCAACACAATTTATAAAATTTGTATGGTTTTATTTATATCTTTTAACAAATCCTGGTTAAATATGGCTAACTGTTCCTTTTTCTACTGGTGGATTCAAGCCTTTGACTGCTAAATTTCAACGCGAAAAACCCGTTTCACAGGAAGCCAAAGACATTGGTGAGGCTAACGTAAATTTAATGAAAGCCTTATCCTGCCCCCAGGAAGGATGTGTTCGCGTGTTTCAGCGATTTTCTTCGCTTGAGCGGCACCTTTCATTTGAAGGGTGTCCCAAGTCCCTTGAGCGACAATCGTGTTAAACCTTACAAAAACTCAGTATGCGTCACGTTTAGAGGAAGGTGTGGGGAAGATGCCGACACTTCAATCTCGAGAGCCACTGGAGTCTGCAAACACTGTTCCTGACGTCGTAGAGGGGTAGGCCTTAAAAGAAGCTAAGAAATCATACCGCTTCAATGAAACGCAAAAGGCGTCCCTCGAGGCAGAGTTCAACATAGGTCAAACAACTGGCCGAAAATTCGATGGCGAGACAGTAGCTCTGGAAACGAGGAGGTCTGTTGGAACAGATGAGAAGTGCCTCTTAAGAGTCTCACAATACTTGACGGTGCAGCAAGTTTCTTCGTTCTTTTCACGTCTTGCAGCGAAATCACGAGACAACAGTACTGTGGATGACGACATTCGTGCCTCTCACCACTGCTCGCCGAGAGATCCTCTCAAACCTTCAACTGGAACATCCCATTGTTCAAGACCAGTACAACATCTGCGCCATGACGAGAAAATGCACACTGAAGAACTTGAAACTCGGTCTACTTCAGTTAGTTTGTGAGAGTTTTGAATTAGGAACTCCTGCTAAGAGAGTTAAAATTAAGGCACCCTACCTCAGTCTACTTGAGGAAATGGTCTCAACTTGCTCTTGCAGTGGTCTATCTGACAAGTGACTGTGCTTGATTTCCCCTTCCCTCCCCTTTTTAACTCGAAGGAAGGTTCCGACTCGTGACACCTTCATTAAAGGTCACAAGTTTTTTTTATCAATTGCAAACCCTCATAAAGGAAGTTTACTTGGCAACGTGACAGTTCATTTCCGTAACGCTATTCAATGCAGTTTTTGGCCACTCGTTTCAAATTCGTTTCGCTAACGACTACCAGGACTAACGTATTTCAAGTAGTTTAATCTGCTAAAAGAGTTTCTTTTCAGTCATACTAAACTTCTGAGGCTGATGATGCTCACGTTTTGAGGTGAGACAATTTTTAGTGCTTTCAGACTGCTTTCCGAATTGACGGAACGTTTTTGTAAAACGGTCAGTCCAAAGTAGGACAAAGTTGTTACAAAAGATTAGCATTAACTTTTTTGTCAGCCCAGAAAGGTCAACAAGCCAGCCTGTATTAAAGCGACGAAAACGTGGAAAACAATGCTCCATTCTTAGTGCAAACTGTATATAGACGTGCATTTTTAACTCTGAGGGACAACTGAGGGACAACAACCACGTGACAGGGCGGCCATGCTGGGGTCAAAACAATAGAAACTTTTTCGAGGAATTTACATAAAAATACTATTTAGTTACCAGCAGAGAGAAAGGCCATTGTTCTTGACCCCTAACATGGCTGTCGTGAAGTCACTTGTAAACCAGCACTAGTGATAGCTCTTGAGGTCAGATGTAGTTTTCATAAGAAAAATAAACATAGATAACGAAAGCAGTTTCTTTGCAACGACAAGTCTGTGGCATTTGATTTAATAAGCTTCTTTGCGAGTGTTAATTTTTACTTGGATTGAAGTGAATATGTAGTCGCCCGGCGACTTGTGCTGTTGTCGTTTTCCTCTTACCTTGCTAGGAGTTCGACGGCTCAAGCTGATCTGTTGGATAAAATCTGATGTGGTGGATTTTTGTAGACCAATCAAATAGTATAGAGAAGACACGAAGTAATTTTAAACTGATTATCACAGAAATTTGGCTTGGCGAAAAGAAAACCTTTATACATTTTAATAGATGCTTTCTTTCGTTACAGCCGTTCAGCGGCCGGGCCTCATAATTTTGTGTTCAAAATAGCTTGGATATTTTATACTCTGCACGCGTCGCTTTAAGCGGGCCATAAAAGACACTTTGAGGCAATGAAGTAAAAGGATAAAACTTAAACTTGGCTTGTACTATCGTTCAAAAATATATGTACGAGGTACTTTTATAAGCCTCTGAAGTTGAGCCTAATATCATCACGACTTAGAAGACCACACTGTTATTATTTTCGACGAGTGAATTTGTAGACTCAGACCACACAACATTACAAGTATTTTATCTTTTAGGGAGGATTAAACGATTATTTACTCAGTCCCAAAACGACAAACTAGGAATGGTCCTCGTTGTTGCGCATGAACGTATTCAAGTTGCACGATTTTCCAGTGTTTTTATGGGGGTTGAGCGACCGTCTAGTCGTATTTTGAACTTTTTGATTTTTCGCAAAAACAAAAAAGCGATAGAACTTTTAAATGCGATATTTCAAAACAGTTCGACAAGGGGGTCTTTTAGGTAAAATAAAGTGAATTATGAAATTTCGCTTCTGTCGCCAGATTCTTCATCTTTACAAGCAGGAGCTCTTAAGCCGTTCAATAAATTCCCAATTCGCGTTTTATCAAGTCCTAAAACACTCGGCTGCAGTACAAAGGCCTTTTTTTTTATGTAGAAATAAATAAAGTCAATAAAGTCAATAAAGTGTTTTAAACTTGATGAACACTCCTGCTCATTTATCAAACATTGCTTGAAACTCGAGTATCTGGGGGACAGGGTCAAATCACTCGGTAGGGAATTCCAAACCTGAAGACCTAGATGGAGGATCGTAAACTGTTTAATATTAGTTCTACAGAAATGATCGTCGATAAAAGCAAGTTTTCGCTTGTTGCAGAAGGGAGGGAAGTCGAGGTTAATTGTCAAAAAAGACAAACATATAAACTGAATACGAATTAAGCATCATTCCTGAACCATCCAACTATTGCGACTAATTATTCACGAATCTCGCTTTCCCACACGACACAAGAAAGGCTGCATAATAATATCATAGATTTCCGTTGTTCCCGCTTAAACATAATTGGTACATTGAGCCGAAACACGAAAAAATCGCTACATAGGCGACAAACCTCACTCAAGATCTCTAGAGCGTGTATTTGTGCCACACCGCAAAATTTTCTTGCGACCGTGAAACGCACTAACTTGACTTTTGACAATGCTTCCATTCAAAGCTGTAAAAAACTATCAATGGATCAAATTGTATACCACTCCCCCATAGCTAATAGTGTTTAGTTTTGGAGAACTTGTTTCACTCGAAAGATCAGTTCAGTCATTTTGCGAAAAGTCGCCCGGGCGGAATGCACTGGTCGGCGGGATTAACAAAAAAAGTTTACAGCCCATCGATCTTGATTTATCAAATTTCTTGCTCCCGCTTGCCCACGACACCCGTTCATTGCGCAAGCGTATTCACGAGTAAAAAATGAAAACTGTAATAAGTATGCATTTTAATTTAAGGCTTATTTTTCTTTGTAAAAAACATTATTTATGTGACACTTGATTCAGCTGGTCGTGTAGCTTTTTACTGGCTTTGCTGGATAAAAGAACAATGTTGAAATTGGCGGAAGTGTCTGCATACATGTGGGAAATGCAAGGAGTAGTTTGGAAGAATGGATAACTACAAAAGTAAAACCATGCTTATGGATGTCGTTCATATTTCCAACAGTCCAACGCCCTCGACTCACATCAGTGCGTCAGTTTATGTAATTGCGCAGATACATATAACGGTTATAGTTTATTAATAATAGTAAAAGGACCGAGTGGAGTCCAATTCGAATAGTATAGTAGTTAAGGGTACGAAATCAGTTTTCAAATCTTGAAACGAGATAAGAGAAACGAGAAATCATTTTTCAGATCTCCAAACGAGATTTAGAAATTGCTACTGAATGAAGCCAGTTTCAACTGGTTGTTTTTAGAATTAAATATTCACATGCGAAATCACCGTAGCGTGGCATTCTCAGAAAAATAGTATGTCTATGATTCTCGGAAAACAGGGACTTTTCCATTTGAGTCATCACACAACTTTACTACAAAAGTTTGTTACAAAGTTTGTCAGTGAAGTTAAGTTTGTCAGTGGCAAGATGCCGAAATCACCACAGCGTGACATTCTCACAAAAACAGGAAGTCATAATTCTCAGAAAAATAGTATGTCTATGATTCTCGGAAAACAGGGACTTTTCCCTTTGAGTCATCCCACAAACTTTACTACAAAAGTTTGTCACAAAGTTTTGTCAGTGAAGTAAAATCTGTCAGTAAAGTTTATCAGTAAACTTTGTCAGTGGCAGGATGCCGAAATCACCGTAGCATGATATTCTCAGAAAAACAGGAATTTATAATTCTCGGAAACAGGGGCTTTTCCCTTTTGATTTTTAACAAATTGTAATACTAAAACTGTTACCGCGTGCAGGTTAGCAAAGAGGATGAGCACCAGACTTTCAAGCTGTGTGGTAGTAACATAAAACAGCTACACACGTGAAAAAGACAGGTCTCTGGCGCATTCGCTCCTCGGGCTTCGCCCTCGTCGCGAAAGCGCCAGAGACCTGTCTTTTTCACGTGTGTGTAACGTATTCACAAAATATTAAAACAGCTTTGTGTTAGTTTACTTTTTTGCGCTAAGTATACAGCCTTTTAAACAAAAGGGTTATAAGGGTAATCATAAAGATGGCAGTAGCACACATGCAGGAAGAGGTGCTGAACGATCACTATGCTCCAGCTGCGCAAGCGGGGCCAGCCTTTGGAGAGCAAGTTTTTGATGAGTTTGTCGTTGCGAGGAACAATTTTCAAAATTGGAATGACATATGGAGAATGGATGTTGATCCAAACAATGAATACAAAAACAACATTGAAGACTTTTCTGCAAACATTATGAGAGAAAAAGCTCTTGATGTTATTGAAGAAGAAATTGACAATTTTGGAAGCATTAAAACAAGTTTTGGAACAGACGTTAATTTTCAACGCGAATTTCAGAATGAAGATAATCAATGGGAAATGATAACACAGAAACTCTACTTCAAAGGAGAAACAAACATTCTTACTCCAGAAAACTTTGAACTTTGAAAACCTTTTTGAGCAGTTTGTTGGTAGTATTCAAGGTGAAATTAATCAATGGTCTGAGAGGGGTTCAGGATGGGCGGTCAGTGGTATATCTCGCTGATACGTGAATGTTGCAAATTATGAACCTTTTGCCGGAGGAACTTACATTCCTTTGCCCCCAAAACTGGCAAGCAAAAAGGCAATTATAAACGTTAAAAATACCGACAACGAATGCTTGAAATGGGCTTTGAAATCTGCCTTATTTCCCGTTTCCAAAGACCCCCAAAGACCAAGCAGATACAAAGATTTTGTTGATGGAATCAAATGGGATAAAATAAGTTTTCCAACGCCGGTAAGAGATATTGATAAACTTGAAAAACAAAATCCGAAACTCGCAATACACGTTTGAGAAAACGGATGAGAAAAAAGAAAGCGTCAATGTTCACAGAATTTCCAAAAAAGATAAAAATTTAAAAGAATAAATTTGATGATTTTGCAAAAAGGTGAAAAAACGCACTACTGCTTTATAAAAAGAATGCCAGCCTTGCTTCATAATAATTCAAAAAGCAAACATAAAAAATTCTTTTGTGAAATGTGCTTGTCTTTGTTCTCGAAACAAACGTTTCTTGAAAATCACCAAAAATACTGCAACGGGGTAAGAGGAGCTCCAAGAAGAACAGAAATGCCTAAAGGTGAAAACATCTTGAAATTTCAAAACTTGAAAAAACAAATGAAAGCACCTATCGTTATTTACGCAGACTTTGAAGCAGTAATCGCTAAAATCCCGGAAAACAAACGAGAAAAAACAAAATGCACTGAGAAAACAAATGTGCACGAAGCTTGTGGATTTGCTTTAACAGTTGTTAGAAGTGACGGAAAAATTATGCCACCCGTTTACACTTACAGACAAAAACCAGACTCGGAACAGAAACAGTAGAAGTATTTCTAGATATGTTGTTGGAAGTGGAAGAAGAGTTGCGAGAAAGCCTAAAATTCAAAGAAAAAGTCCAAATGGACCGCTAAGATTGGCAACGTTTTAATAATGCAGAAAACTGTCACATTTGCGACGAGCCTTTGGTCAGAGAACAGTTCCTTGATTCAAGAAAAACGTTCGACATATGGACAGGAAAATACGCAGGGCAAAGCCACAAAAGATGCCATTTCAAAGAACAACAAACAGTCATACGTGTGACAAATGAGTTTGGCAAATACGAAGACAAAATTGCATTTGATTTCTGGGCCTTTTTGAATGAAAACGACCAACAACCGCTTGATTCGATTGACAAATGGATTCAAGAAAATCAACAACACTGCTTGTTTTGTGGCGAACCTTTGCTGCAAAAAGATTTCAGAGACGCAGTTATTGACCACTGCCATATTTCAGGGAAATTTCGCGGCCCCGCACACGACAGTTGCAACAAAAAATTGCAAATAAACCCCAAATCAATTCCAATACCTGTCGTTTTCCATAACCTGAAAGGCTACGATTCGCACCTCTTGATGCAAGCAATGGCCGACCTTAAAACGGACAAACCCCTCAACTGCATTGCAAACAACATGGAAAAATACATTTCATTCAATCTTGGAAATCTCGTCTTTATCGACAGCTTCGCGTTTCTCTTGAAAAGTTTAGACGCTGTTGTGAAAGCCACTCCCGAAAACAAACTTAAAATCGCGAAAGACCTTTTCCCAACAAACCCCCAAATCGATCTTCTTTTCATAAAAGGCGTTTATCAGTACGAATACGTCGATTCCCTCGAAGTTTTCAACGAAACAAGCCTCCCCCCAAAGGAATGTTTCTTCAGCACGCTTTCTGGCCAAGGAATTTCAGAAGAAGACTTCCAGCACGCGAACAAAGTCTGGCTTTGGCTGCAAAACGCTGGGGTATTACCATGACCTTTATGTCGCAACCGACGTGGCGCTTCTTGCCGACGTTTTCGAAAATTTCAGAGACATTTGCATGGAAAAGTACTGGCTCGACCCCGCGCATTACTACACCTCGCCGGGCCTTTCGTGGGACGCTTTGCTTAAAACAACGAAGATCGAACTCGAGCTTTTGACAGATATCGATATGCACCTTTTCGTCGAAAGGGGCATACGCGGTGGTATCTCAATGGTAAGCAAGAGGCTCGCGGTGGCAAACAATCCGCTTGTGGAAGGGTTTGACCCCCCCAAACCCACCAAGCACATCCTTTACCTCGATGCCAACAATCTGTACGGCTGGGCGATGAGCAAGCACCTTCCTGTGTCGGGCTTCAAGTGGAAATACGACATTTGCGAGGAAGAAGCTCTCGCGAAGAAGGAAAACGCGAAGAAAGGGTGGATTCTGGAGGTGGACCTGGAGAACCCCGCGAACTCCACGAAGAGCACAATAGTTATCCGCTGGCTCCGGAAAAAAAGGCCGTTAAGAGGGAATGGCTCTCCGCGTACCAGAACAAATTGATTGAACAACTTGGCCTCCCATTCCTCGACTGCGAAAAGCTTCTGCTGACGCTCCAAGACAAAAACAATTACGTGGTCCACTACAGAAATCTGCAGTTTTACCTGTCGCAAGGGATGAGGCTGAAAAAGATACACAAAGCGCTGGAGCTCGACCAGAAACCGTGGACGGAGCCTTACATACACATGAACACAGATTTCCGCAAAAAGGCTCAAAACGACTTCGAGAAAGACTTTTACAAACTAATGAATAACTCTGTTTTCGGCAAAACAATGGAAAACCTGCGAAATAGAATTGACGTAAAACTCGTACGCCCCCACGAAGACAAAAAGATTCGCAAATTAATTGCGAAACCCGAATACAAAAGTTTTAACCCATTTGCAAACAACCTTGCTGGTATTCATATGCAAAGAACTTCGATCTCTCTAAACAAGCCGCTTTACACTGGTATGACGATTCTTGACAACAGCAAAATATTGATGTACGATTTTTACTACAACACTCTCAAAAAGCGTTACGGTGGCAAATCCGATCTCCTTTACACTGACACAGACAGCCTTCTGCTGGAGAGCGACTACCCGAAAGATCACTTTCTATTTTCCGAAAAAAAACAGAAAGGTTCTTGGCAAAATGAAAGATGAATGCGCAGGAACCCCAATCGCAGAATGTGTGTATTTGCGTCCCAAGATGTACTCAATCCTCAGAGCTGACGAAAAAAATGTGAAAAAAGCCAAAGGTGTGAAAAAAGATGTTGTTAAAGTCCTCCAGAACGATGAGTACAAAGAAACACTCCTCAGAAGAAAAGAAATGACACACGGAATGAGCATTCTGTGCAGTGACAAGCACGAGATATTTAGAATGCAGATCCAGAAGACTTCTCTGTCAGCGTTTGATTGCAAAAGATGGTTAGAGGAAGATGGGATAAACATAAAAGCCTTTGGTTACAATCCACCACCGACTGAAGCCGAAGAAAAGAAATTTATGGAATGGTTAGATGAGATTTTCGGGGGATAACTCTGTATTTGGAGGAATAACCAAGAACTCTGCACGAACAAAGCTGCGTTTGGGACCGTCATGCAAATAGTACAAAACCGGCGAGTCGGGTTTCATGATCGCCTTTTTTATAGTAAAAACTTTCAAAGACCAGACGGGGTCTGTGGCTCTTTTTGTGCCGCCCTCCAACTCACCAGGTTGGTAAAGATAGCGGACATTGACAAGAGAGGGGAGCTGTATTTCGCGCGTCCCCATAGGTCTTCGATATGTTGTCGAGGGCCTGGCAAAAACAACCTTTTCTTTTATCGCTTCTTCTGGCTTCTTCCAAATGATGCTTGTTTCCTCATTGTTTAAAGCTGCAATAACCTCTGGTAGCCGTTTCACCCAAGCTGTGAATCGCTGGCCTTCTGGCAGAAGCATTTCCACGGCGTACTGATGGCCGAATAGGCGCTCAGCCAGGGTGCGGTTGAAACGCTCGACAATGGCCTGGTCGCGGTGAATTTCGGGGTGCCCCCGGCGGATAAAAGTTTTGTGCTTTTCCATCTCTTTGGAAACAGCCCCCATGAACTCACGCCCGGGGTCAACCTGCAGCATTTTTGGCCACTTCAGCGGCCCACGCCCGTAAAATTTTTGAAAGGAATGGGCAATTTCCTCAGAATTTTTCGAGGTCAAGGGTTCGGCCTCTTTGTATCGGCTGGCCACGTCGGCGACATTCATTGCATATTTGAAAACCTTGCGTCCAACTTTATCGTGCGGCGTAAAAAGCAGGTCTGCTTGCTGCACCGCGTTGGGTGTGGGCACATCGAACTTTGGCCGAGGAATACGCCGCGGCGCGGGCAGAACCACCTGCCAGAGAGCCTGTTTTTGTAGCCACTTTCTTGCATCCTCTTTCGGAACTTTTGCCATTTGGGCCAATTGTTTAATCGCACCCCAACCTTTCCAGTAGCCCCACGAACTGTAATAGATTCGCGAAAGCGGCTGTTCTTCCCGTTTCGAAGGAACGTTTGTCATTCATTTGCACCTATATATCCGAAAGAAAAAGCCAACAATGTTTGGAGAAAAAGAAAAACAAAAAGCTTAGCAGGGGTTCACAGATTTTCAAAAACCGCACCCCTTGCACGAGGAAGAAAGAAGGGGAATGGCATTGCTGGGAGAAGATGAAGAAAAGATTGAAAGATTTCGAACTTGTTTGCCCCAAATGTGGGATGGTGAAGAAGCTCGACACAGTGCTCGACCCCCGTAGAGAAGAGAGAGGCTGGCAGCCAGTTGTGATTCCCCGGAACCACATCCGCAAAACTCTAGAAGATCTCGTCAGGTTTCTCGAAAATCCAGCCAAAACACGGCAAAAGGCGAAAGAAAGGTTCGACAGGTGGTGGAATGTTGTTAGTTCGCAGTGTAATGCCCGGCGTACCTCACCAGGAGTTTCTCAGGAATTTCCATACAGTGGTTGGAAACAAAGTCGTCGATCATTTTCAGTTTGTCGAGAAATTCCTTTGCATCGAAAGGTTCTCCCCTGAGATAGAACCCGGATGGCATCCAGTATTTTTTTTTATTCCACTCGGGCAAAGCTGGCCTTTTCGGTCTTTCTGTCGTATTTCTTCGCCGTCGCGACAATTTTCACGACAGCACCAAATGCAGTCAGACTGGCAATGACAGCAGGATTGAGAGTAACCCCTCCGGCGACAGCTCCAGTCAAAACAGCTTTTCCGGCAACCAAATTGCAAAGCCAGTTTCTGCGCTGAAACATTCGGAAAAGCTTTTCGTAGCTTAATGTTTCTTGTGGTAAAATGCGTAAATCGCTTCAACATATCGACGGTGTCCTTCGGAAGGGACGGGTCGATGTGGTTAAAGTCAAAGATGTTAACAGGGAGAGGTCGTGGTTTTCTTTCCAGAACCGGCATTGTATATTTTTGGAAAAATTTTCAGAAGACAGTGTCATAAGAAGAGCCTTTTGGTTTTGCTGCGAGCATGGCCGCGCGCAGTTTCTCCCTCTCGTGCCAGTTTGGTTTGGGGTTTTTGCAGGGGCAAGCCAGGCGACATTTGTTGCACGAGTCGCACCAGGTGTATGTGCAAAGGAAGCCGTCGATGTGGGGGAGTTCATGGTTATATTGAAAGATTTTTTTTTTCATTCGAATTAGTAGTCCATATAGAAGGTAATCCTTCCCTTCGCATTATTTTTAACATTTTGCACCGTTGAAAGCGTCATTTCAACCGAATATTTGACGCGCGGATCATTTGTACTGACAGGCACAAACAGATTGTGTTCTGGATCAGCAAGGGGGTGCCTGATATTTTTTTTCAAGACGGTGTGATAAGTCAGAGAATGGGAGGAGCCTTGTCTCGCGAACTATTTGATTTCCAACGTGTAATATGTCAGAGGCACTCCATCAATGTAATAAGACACCATGAGTTTTATGGTGTATACTTAAGCGAGCCGCAGTAAGCATCTGTATATGTTCGGAGCAAAATAACATGTCGCTTTTGTTGTATTGTTGAAGTCAAAGTACCCATCAATGATTCGGTCGTAGAAACCATACAAATATTTTCCATTCAAATTCAAATTTTTCAGCAACATGATGTCATCCTTCTGAAAACGAAGGACCTCGTGAATTCCATGCCCATTCAAATCCAAATCGTCGTGCATTTTTACTCGCCCCTCGTCATCAACTTCGAAACCGCCCCCATTCTTCCCCACCACGCTGAATTTGTTGGCGTTCAAGTCGGTGTGCAACACCATTTGTTGGTTCGAGCCTTCAAGCAATGAATCACTTCCTTCCAACACCCTTTTCCAATTCAAATTTAAATTTTTTTCAAAGACAAGGTTTCCATCCAGTTGGGTGCGTATAATTCCAACAAGCCCATAATCGTTCATATCTATACCATTTTCGACTTTGAACCTTCGTCGGTTATCAACCGTGACGCCGCCGCCATATTTTCCCATCAGTTTGTACCCGTTGATATTTAAATCAGTTTGCATGAAAAGTCCGCGGTTTTCCGTAGAAAACACCGCTTTATTGTTGTTTAACACTCGGTGGCCAAGTAAATCCAAGTCAGTTTGCATGACTATTCGCCCGTCTTTTGCAACAAAAACTTGGTCAAAAACGGTGGAAGGCACTTTTGACACCGTTCCATTCAAACCATAAACAACCATATGGCCAAGGGGATCGGGGTTTGCGGTTTTTCCGTGCAGGGCGAGGTAAAGATATTCTCTTTGTCCGGCTTGTCGCTTTTCGAAGTGCAGCACTGTTTTGACATAACCAGCTATGGAAGATGTTGGTTGGAATGTTTTCGATGTTTGTGCTCCAAACGACAGAGTGTCGGCAGTCGCATAAACACTGACATTTCTTATTTCGGGAGGGGGAAACTCTACGACAAAAGTATAAAAACCGATCGGGAGGATGAAAAGATTGAAACTGATTCTGGAACGATATTGTTCACTTCCGTCTTTGTCATCAATGAGAGTGAAAATGTAGGCAGTTTTGTTGATTTGGTGGGGAGATTTTGAAAAGGTTCCAAGGCTTACATCTTTAATGTTGTTTTCACTTGACGATTCGCGCACATCTTCCATCAAGTTGGCCTGTGGGCCGGAGGAATCCACGTGAGTCTCGTCGACATATTTCTTGTTCGCCCCATCGCTTGCAGCCACAGGGTCTTTCAAGTTCGCGAGTGAGTAGCTGTGCATGTTGATGTCCCCCGCCATTTTCCTGCCAGCAAGTGAAAGAAAACTAGTTTGGTCCACATAAATCTTGTTTGCAGCGTCTTTGTCCTCCGCCGTAGCCCCGACATTTTTGATTTTGTGGTTGGCCATTGTCAGATCCCCATACATCGCACTCCAGCCATCTCTTTTGACGAAGTACTCATCAACGTACCTCCTGTTCACCGCGTCGGTCGTGGTGGAAGGTGGTGCGAGATTGGTGATGGCATTATTGTTCATATTCAAATCTTTCTGCGCAATTGCGTCGAATTTGGTCTGCAAATTATCGTCCACATATTTCTTGTTGACGGCGTCTCCCGGAAGGGAGCCGGAGTCGACATCTTTTAGGTTGCGAAGCGGTGCCCACCCCAGTCCTGATCGTCCCACGAGGGGTTAGTCCCATCGATTTTGAGACATTGCGCGATTTCTGAATCCAGATGACTCATATTCACCGCGTCCAGAATTTCTTTCGGGTAGCCTAAATTATCAATGAGGTTGTCGCCCATCGCCCGTCATCACGGTGCTGCCGTCCTTTTTCATATCGCCCGAACTCGCCGGCCCTTGCGGTCCTTGCGGCCCCTGCGCACCTTGGGGACCTCGGAGACCTTGCAGCCCCTGCGGGGCAGCCGGCCCGCGGGGGCTGTAAGGTCTCCGAGGTCCCCAGAATCCCCTTTGTCACCTTTCACACCAATTTGTCCGCGGTCGCCTTTGTCTCCTTTCGGTCCGGGTGTCCCCGCAGTCTCCCTTCGGTCCTTGTGCCGGGCCGCGAGGGACCACAGGACCGGCAGGTCCTTCCTGCCCATGTGGCCCTTGCGGACCATGTGGACCGGTTGGACTTTGCGCGCCGGTCGGTCCCGCGGGGCCGGGATCCCCTTTCTCTCCATGTTGACCTCGCGGACCAGGGAGGCCGGGAGGGCCGGGGCGTCCCTCTCCCGCTCTTCTGAAAAAACTTCCCGGAAGTTCGTTCATCCACCCCATTTTTTTCTATATACTTTCGTCAAAATTTTTCTTCATCCTTTCTTCGGTTTGTCGTAATAAGATAATGAGAATTTTTTGTCAGTTGCACGGTCCAGCAGGACAGGATCTACTCCCAGATCGGCAGCGATCCGTCTGTTCTCTCTTGGAGGAAATTGAAAAAGTAGAAATGGCTGCAGTTGTTGTGGATGTTTTTGGGGGTTTTGAAAAAGGATTGGGCGAGATAGATCACGGCGCAGTTGCGGTGCCGCCCGTTGATGAAATAGTTTATTATGTCGTTTTGGTTCTTTTCACAAACCAAGTCGTCGAACACGACAATTTTCTGATTGTCGGGCGGCAGCTCCTAGAGGGGAACGATGTCGTCTCCATGCGCTTCGATCACTTCGTAACCAACCGCAGGGTCGATTCTTTCGGCGAAATCATCCAGAAGCGCCTGGTACTTGTTTTGGTGAGGGTTCTTCGAGAAAAGAAAAACCTGGTCGAACTCCAACAGCTGGTACAACATGTGCAGCAGGATGTTTGTCTTGCCGGAATTGCTGGGGCCGCAGATCAGCGGCCGGAAAATATCCTCGGGCATGGACAGGTCTCTTTGTTGCCAGTTTGTTTTCGCGACACCACCCATTTTCATTCTCCATATACCCTCCGCGAGAAAACATGTCTTTCAAGAAGAGGCGAGAGCGGGCCGCGGCCGAAGCCGAGCTGGAGACACAAGAAGACGAGGTCCGGGAAGATTTCAAACGAGACAAACTTGCAAAGGCGATGGAGGAAATCGAAGCGGAGAGGGTTTTCAAACCGATTACAAAATGGTTGGGAAAAAAACCACCGCCCCCACAAGTCGAGGGGGGCCTGACTACGCAATGGAGGAGTTCGATCGAATTAACCCCTTCGACTGGCAGGAAGGGTTTCAGCCGGAGGCGCCTTCGCCTCCACCTCCTCCTCCGCCTGTGGAGGAAGAGGTTCCGCGTCGGACTTGGGAGGAACCAGCGCCAGCAGAGTTTCTCGAAACATACAACGAATCGAACTATTTGCGAACGCTCAGTGGGTTGGCCACGAAGATGGAGCAAAGCGGGCAAGAGGCGGTGAAAACGAAGATACAAAGGGTGGTCTTTGGCGGACATCAAACAACGCAGAGATGAAATCCTTGCTGCACGAATGCCGCCGCCCCCAGGACCCGTTCGAAAGTCACCACTGTCGGTGAGCCTGCTCCGGCGGGGGAAACAGAGTTTGAAGAAAAGCCGCCCCGCGCCGAAACAAAGAATAACAATACCTTTGGAAGAGGCAATTTTGGCTCGCAGGCCCGCAATCGAAGAAGACGCCGAGGAGGCGAATGACATCCTGAAAGAGGAATGCATGGAAGGGAGCGGGGTGGGGAACGACTTCGCAGAAATGATAAACGCCTTGTATGTGAAGCTGGGCTAGTTGAAAGCAGGAAACACCTCGTTCAAGCTGCGAAAAGACATCGAGCAGCTGCTTTCCGAACTTGCCAGTCGCAGATTTCTCACAAAACAGCAGGTTAGGAAAATTCATGGGAGTTATATAGGATGACTTACCACCTTCTGATTGACTCCCGGCTGGCGCTGCTGGAGCCGGGGCGCCACAACCAAAAGACTTACGATTTTCGGATGCATTTCCACCCTCCGATCGAGCTAGACCCAACGCGGAACTACGAAGCCGCTCTCGACGAGCTGATCACAATGACCTATTCTTGGCACAATGTGGCGGCGCAGTACAACAACAACCAACTGAAATGGAGGAAGAAGGACGAAGCTTGGAAAACTTTAACGTTCCCCGATGGAATGTACGGGTACACCAGCCTCGCCTCGTATTAGCAGGCGCACCCGGGGGTCGTCGACCCTTCTGCCACGGACAAGAAACAAGAAACACTTTCAATCTGTACTTTGATTTGTCGATCTATCGGGTCGTGATCGGAGTCGCCAAAGACTACGAGCTCGACCTATCCGTCGGGAAGTTCTCCGAACTGCTGAGCTTCGACAAAAAGGTCTTGAAAGACGAGACAAGTTTTGTCGGCGACAGAATCCCTGACATCACAAAGGGCGTCGACTGGGTTTTTCTTCACTGCGACTTGATCACAAGGAAGGTAAACGACGTGGTGAACAACGTTTTGTTCAGCGTTTTCACTGTGGGCCGGCCAGTCAGTTATCCCTTCACAAAGGAACCCCGGCGCCACAAATTCCACCCCGTCGGCGGAAGCAGGATCGACTCGATCGCAATACGCGTCACAGATGGGAGAAACAACATTTTGGACCTCAACGGGTCACACCTGGCTTTGGCTCTTGTGATGCGAGAGGTCTCTCCCGCGGTTTGAAATATCTTTTCTATTGTATAGTGTGCCCCGTATAATTGTTTCTCGATGAACAACCCGAGTGAGTGGATGAAAATCTTCGACCCGCGGGCTGGGTGGTATCGCTACATGTACAAAGGGATGGGCGTGATTCGCGACGAGCTTATGGACGCTTTTCCGAAGGTCGAGAAGCCGGCGAAACACGCCGAACCCCCGCCGGTGAAACCCCCCAAAGAAGGAAGGCCTCCGAACACAGAAGAAAGTAGAGCGAAAAAAATCCGACAACTGCTGGGGAAGCGAACGGCGCGACTAAAGGGGGGAGATGCAATGTGGAAGCTTACCCAAATTTTGGCCGACCGTCTTTGAAATATTTTTGGGCTGTATACGTCATGGCTTGGTTCAGATCTCCGAAAAATCTCGAGAAGGAGGACTACGAGCGCATCAATCTCGAAATGCCGCTCGTGCTCCCGGGAAATGCTCAACACCAGCCGAAAAAAGGGCTGAAGTTCTTTTCGAGAGACCGGGATGTTGTGCACGACTGGTACAACGCTTACTTCACCGTCGAGTACCGCTTCGAAGCTCTTGCGCTTCGAAGCTCTTGCCGGTGGGTCCAACGTTGCGGACAACGCACAGACCGCCCCAGTCAACGGTTCTTTCTAACTGATCAAGACTCTGACGATGAGGACCGCGGGAAAGAAGCTTTACGAGGCGAACGGTGTCCACAAAGTTATATTCGTCAAAACGCTGTTGGAATATTCTGACGACTATTCGAGAAGCGTGGCAAAGGATGAGTTTGGTATCTCGAAACCAACAACACGACTGTGACGAATCCTGCCACGCCCGCCACCAAAAAAGACATCGAAGCGCGACACAAACTTTCGAGGGGGGGCGGAACGGTGAAAACCGTGATCCCTCTCAAACATTTCTCGTTCTTCGAGGAGCTGTGGAACAGACTTCTCCCACCGATGCAGCTTGAGGTCGAGATCGTGTTGCAGGACGACGCCGACATGATTTTCCAAAATGACAACACCGGGCAGAGAATTGTGGTCAAAAAGTTGGAATTGTGAGTTCCGAAACTGGAAATGACGCCAGAAGGGCAAAGACTAATGAACAAACAATTCCTGAAACCGACGAATTGGACCTTCTTGCAAGAAACCCTGGTCCCCAGCGCCGCCCGACGAGACGCTGTTCGGCAGTGGCAAATTTGCCCCGGCGTCAAAAACGCAAAGCATGTCTTTCTCTTCTTCCAACAGTCGCGGAAACAGAACGCTCTGTGTCTCAACCCATACAGCTTTGACACGTTCCACCTCGACGGAGACGATTCCGCGAAACTGAGCACTTGTCGACTGCAGTATAGTTCAGTTTACTATCCCGAGCTCGACTATGACGGAGAAGACCAGGATCGCATCCGCCGTGATTTGATTGAGTTTCACTACAGGAAGAACGACCCCAACTCCAAATCAGCGTGGACAACTATTCGTCTCTTTACCCTGTTGTTTACTTCGACCTCCGCGCGACCAAAGAAAGCATGACGGGCGATGCAAAGAAACTGAATCTGCATTATCGGCTGAACGAAGCTGCCAATGCTCAAGATTACATTATCTTCGCCACCATCTTGATAGAAGAAGAAGTCGTGATCAAGGAAATTGGAAACGAGTTGGTTGTGGGTTGAGACAGAAAATTCTTTTCTTTAGTATGAGATGGCCACGACGTACTCTACGTTTCGAATCGCGCCCTCCAATGGGCAAAAACACAGCCTGCAAAAGGCTGTTGCCACACGAACGGCTGTGACCCTGCGGGTCAAACCCGAACAAATCGGGCACGGTGACTCCCTCCTTTTGACGGACACCCAAATCAAACACATGCGGAAAGCAGCCAGTGAGAAACGCGGCGCAGATCTCAAGATTTCCCAGACACAGATCGAAAAGATGGCGCAGAGTGGTGGGAATCTTTTTTCGACGGTGTTCAGTTTGGCGCGGCCGTTGCTTGTGCCGGCGGCCAAATCCGCCGCCAAAGCTTTGGCGACTGCGGGGCTGAGTTTCGCCGCGGACAAAGCTTTGAAGAAGAAATTCGGGAAGGGCTACGGACCAAGGGAAGTAGAGCTTTACCGACTCACATAAATGTTGTCGCCAGATTAAAGAAAGGGGATTTAAAGGTACTTGGTTGGGAGGGGAGGAGGAGGAGCCGCGCAGTATGGTGGGTTTCTTGGAATGTTGGCTTCCATCGGGGTTCCCCTTGCTTTGTCCCTCGTGAAAAGCATGTTAAGAAAAGGAATGACTGAGGAATGGCTCAAGACGTTCGTTCCCAGGAAGACTTCCACCGCCCCCTCCTTCTCAGCGGGGAGATGGAATGCGAATTAATCCTCCATGGTTTCGCCCGCCGCCTGTTTGGGGAACTTGGCGAGATTGGGAGAAAAAAATTATATTCCGGAATGTCCCACTCTCAACATTGATCTGACCAATTGGTGTGAATATCTTGGCATCCCGATCCGAGGGATTTTCTCCCGAGACGAAACCAAACCTCTGCACCATTCCCCTTGCATTTTGAACTTGGACGATTTTGGCAGTTTGGGAACACACTGGGTCGCTTGCTGGCGCGGGAGTATTTCGACTCTTTTGGGCAGCACCCTCCTGTCGAATGGGAAAAAGACATGCGGAAGCGGGGAACAAAACCTTTCTGCGGAACGAAGATCAAATACAAGCGCTCGATAACGTGCGATGTGGGTACTATTGTCTTCTGTTTCTCAATGAGCGCAACAGGGGGACAAATTATCCGGATATTCTCCGAATGTTTTCCACAGATGTGCGAGAAAATGAGAGAGTTGTGAAAAATTACTTCGAAAATATAGCGTGATGGTGGACATCTATTGCGTGAGAGACAAGCGCAAGACCCCGAATGTCCCTGGGTCGGAGAAAGTGGTCACAACAAAAAAAAAATGGGCGGAGAATGTTGAAAGCGACATGTGCGGTCTGTGGGATAACCAAAACGCGTTTCTTGTCGAAGTCGGGAAACTAGCGGGGCCCTCTCCTTCAGAGGGCTCTGGAATTGGCACAGACATTGCTGGAACTGCGATGGATTTGTTCTTGGAACATGGAGTCCCATTTGTCGCAAAGAAAAGGGAAATGGGTCGGTACTATGCGTCAGAGGCAATGAGGAGCCCCGAGCTTCAGAGGCGGGCAATTGATTGGGCTGTGGAGAAGGGCAAGCCTGTTCTTCGAAAGGTTGGGAGCGAAGCGTTAAACCAGCTTTCCACGAAGGTTCGACCCAACATCCGTTACAAAACCGACAGGCCTGATCTCGAAGGACGTGGGCTTCCTATTCCCTTCCCGTTCGTGGATTTCAAGAAATTGTAGAATGTTGTGTCCGACCCGACCCTTTTCAAAGGCCCATTTGTTTCTGAGAAAGAAGGGCGCGCTTTGGTGGAAGAATACAAGCGGCAGTACAAGGAGTGCAGAGACAAGGGCGGCACGCGGAGCTATGGGTCTTGGATCAAGAGGAAGGGATATGGAAAAGGGGTTGTTGGTTTGGGGTTGGGAGACTTTGTCGACCCGCGGTTTACTCGTTATGGGGTCTTGGTTCCGAAGTTTGCAACAGACGTTGCGATGACTGGGAAACTTCCCAAACCGAAGAAAGGTTGGATTCTTCCAGTGCACAACTACACCGGATCGTACAACCCCCTCCACCAACAGCTCGACTACGATCCGGAGAAGGGTGAGATCCGAGAAATCTTTCATAGCCCGACGGGCGCAACGGATTTAAATGCGATGCAACACGACGTGGATTACAGTAGTTGTGGGCATTGTGCAAAAAAATATGGTGCGGACGAGAAAAAGTGAAAGCATGCGGCCGACAGGAAAATGGTGAAAGCGGTCGATGCGGTTCCGTGGAGAGAGAGACAGTGGGGGCATGCTTTGGCTCGCAATGCTATTAACACGAAAGAGAGGTTGGGTTTAGGTGTCTAAAGCCCAAACCAAACGTCAATAGTTTCCAGGCGTCTGATGGATTTCGACAGGTACCATGGAATTTCTTCTGTCGCTTGCCTTTCGAGAGACCAAAGTTCGCCTAATATTTCCCAAAAGGCTACCACATCATTTTTCGCTTCTTCGATAAGCTTGTCTTCATACAAACAGTCTTGATAAAAACTTTCCACGCTCCCATTCAACGATGAGAGAATGGCTTCAAGTTTTGGTGGAAATTGGTCTTTTTCCGTAATCGTTGGGAGGAAAATGTGAAGATCGGAAATGGTCCCGTCGAAAGTTTCGATTAAGTCGCCAACTATTTCTTCCACTTCGCCGTCCTGAAAAGGCCCGTTTGCCATTGAATGTGTACCTCCGTTTCTTCACAAGGGCGCCACTTACCGCCCGCTGTATTTCCCCCCGCACATCCCGAACAAGTGGGTGCGGAAGTTCGTCCTGCACGAAGTAAAAAATGATTTCAAGCGTGGCTATCATTCTTTCTCCAGAGAATTATTTGTTCAAATGCTTCGCCTTCGGGGATTAATCACAACCAAGACAGCCTTTGTCTTCGTGTTCGGGGAAAGAGCCGGGATATTTTGATTCTTCCCGCCTGTCCGCCTCGAATTCTAAAGTGTCCCAGTCTGGTTCGTTTAGATCCTCCTCCTCCGCGTTGTCAAATGCATAATTGACATAGGCGTTGAACAGCTCGTAAAAAGCGGGCATTGCGCGCTTGACGGCCCAGTCGGGGGAGGTATTTCCGATTGTGAGGGTGTCTTCCAGCTCTTCCATAAAAACGAGCAATGCCTCTTTCATTTGGGGAGGCAAGGAGTTCCACAGCTGCTGTGCTCTGGTGTCGTCCATATATCTTTTGGTGGTGTTTGTTCAATAGGGTGTATCACAACATCTTTTGCATCCACTCGTCCCAGACCCGCGCAGGGAGGTCTTCTTTTCTCACATGTGGAGGTGGGGCGCTGGTTCGTGAACAGATGTCGCCCTCGTTGCACCCTGTACATTTCAAGCAACGAGAAAAATCCAAGTCGTCCTCTGAGGGTAAAAAGCCGTACTCTCGAAGTGAGGGGTGCGGACAAAAAAACTTCTCTTTCTCAACCACACCCCACAACCAAACGGCGGGGATCAACCATTTTCCTCCAAAATGAACGGGGGGAAATCTTGTTTTCCAACAAATTCCATCCTCCCCCTTTGCGCAGCCGTTGTTTTTGCAAGTGTGAATGAGTTCAGCCCCCTCCTCCTCCTCTTGGAGATACATCTACAGTATTTTTTTTCCCAATCCCATGGGACCTCTGGGAAAGGAAAAGCTGGCCGCTGTCTGTGGGGTGCTGGAACTGGTGGCCTCTTTCTGCGAGGTGCGGGGACTGATGGCCTCTTTCTGTGGGGTATGGGCAACTCCACACCCTCGTAATACTCCCACATGGTGGAGCTGTCAGACGTGTTGACGCTGTTCAGGACCTCTTCCTGCATGCGTGCTGCTACCATCTTTATGATTACCCCCTATAACCCTTTTGTTTAAAAGGCTGTATATAAGCGCAAAAAAGTAAACTAACATTGCTAAAGCTGTTTTAATGTTTTGTGAATACGTTACACACACGTGAAAAAGACAGGTCTCTGGCGCTTTCGCGACGAGGGCGAAGCCCTCGTCGCGAAAGCGCCAGACACCTGTCTTTTTCACGTTTGTCAGCTGAATGGTGGCAAAAGCGACTGTGCCATGACGTCACTGCACAGCTGTGTCGTGACGTCATGTGCTAGCAACATAAAGCAGCTCAATGGTGCAAAAGCGTGACGTCACGGCACAGCTGTGCTGTGACGTCAGATGTGGTTGATCTACTGTGGAATAGTAAGGCTCTGATTCTCGGAAAACAGGGACTTTCCCTATGAGTCATCCGATTGTTATGGGAGTTGTGGAGTCTATGACGTTACTCGTAATAAAAACTAAGCTCTTGAGCCCGCGAGTTCGTCACAGAGACTGGTCAGCGGTATTCCACCACAGTCATGTGGTGATTTTGATACTTTATGTAAGTGTCCCCAATAGAATGAATTGCAACAAGGAAATTCATAAGGAGCTTGTTAATGTGTTAAAAAATGATAGTTATAATAAAGCAATGAGTTGCGACGTTTTCAAATTTTGTCGCTTCACCAGCGCGCCAGGGTGGCTACAGTTGTGATTTTCATCACGTGCTGGCAACGCGACAAAATTTGTTGGGTTATAAAACCACGAGGCGAAGCCGAGTGGTTTTAAAACCCGATAAAACACGACCCTTGAGTTTATTGAACGGCTTCAAAAGTGAAAATCTCTAGGGAATTTGCGAACTTGTTTGTTTAGCATACTTGTGCGATAATTTTTGGTTTAGCGTACAAGTGTGATAATTTTAATTTCCTGTTTCACAAAAGAATTTGAAGAAGCAAGCACGCATTACGTGGAATCGCCCTGAGAATTATTGTGAGAAATATCATTGTGTCGTTTTCGGACTGTATGACTAATTAATGGCACACCAAAAACCACGTGGCTTCGAACCGAACGTTTCGTGAGCCAAAAAGCGCGGAGGAAGAAAGTGAAACATTGGAAAATGTTGTCCCAAATCGACCCGTTCGGTAAATAAATGGGCGATGACAATTTTTGGGGAGTGACAGGCCGGAAGCATAAATAAGAAAGCTTGTGAGGAAGAAAGCGGATCTGCTGTGGAAACTTCTCCAATTCAAGATTTGGAAACGAACATTTGCGAGATGACGGCAGAGTCTCTAAACGTTTGGCTGACGAAGTTCATCATGGAAGTATGCAAAGACACAGGAGTAACTTACCCTTCACGAACGCTTTAGTGTCAGCACCGAAATGTTTACAAGATCTGTGGTCAATAACTGAACGTTCAATATTACCTATATTACCTAATAAACTATTCGCAAATGTTAACTTTGGAATAAAGAAATTGAATATTGCATCAAAGTTGTTTTGTTTGTAATTCTTTTATTCAAGAATAAAGCAAATTGAATACATGAAGCTTGTCCTCGACGTCATCAAAGTCATCAACTATTGACCACGGTGCCTTTGAAACATCATCATGAAATGAGTCAGCATTGTAGTGCTTATAGCTTCTGGTAGTGATATAAACAGGCTTGGAGCGCTCTTTCTTTAGTTTTAATGTAATGTAGACTAGGTCATGGTCGCTGATCGAGCTCTCCAGGACCATAACATTAAGAACTCGCTTTGTATCTGAAGCCAAGACTACGTCCAGAATCGAACTAGTAGTTTCCGTTACTCGTGTTGGTCTAGTAATAAGTTGTGAGAGATTGTAGGAGCGGCAGAAATTTAGTAAGACTTTAGCCTCAGGATTGTCACTATTCTCGAGACGACAATTCATAGCTCCAAGCAGGTAAATAGGCAAATTGAACGACGAAGCATAAGAGTCAACACATGAGAAAGGAGCACTTGGTGGTCTATACGCCGTGCAGACGATACACGGTTTCATGTTCTTAACCTGGACTTTTAGCCACAGTTGCTGGAAACCAGATGGCGCCGTAAGTGAGATGTCGCTCAAGTACTCGGTTTTGAAGTTTCGTGAAACATAGGCCCAAACGCCGCCACCTCTGCTATTCTGACGATATAGACGATAGATGACATAACAGGGATTTCGATTTCCAGACCTTGAACTGTCCCGTTGAGCCATGTTTTGGATACAGTAAATATATCGAACCTGTTGGCTAACACTGTTTCTTTTACGAGGACGTAGTGATCTCGGCATTTGAGAGAGCGAACATTAAGGTGTGCTATGCTCACATTGCCATTCGTTTTGCCAAAACCATTTGAAGAATAATTCAGTGCGGGGCCAGGGTTGGTTTCAACATCGTGTAGCAATTGTAAAATTGGTCTGAAAGCAGAAGTGGAGTTATCGTAGTAAGCCGTGGTTGCCTTTGATCTTTTGACCCGTGTAGAGACATTCATGACGGTCTTCCACGCTGTGACTAGTGGCCTTCGGTGACTGAATGTCCAACTTTCCGCTTTTAGTCGACAGGATGGCATAAAACAAAACTCGCGGTGCTGAATTTTGGTGGAGAGGTCATGCTTGCTATCCTGAGATCAACTGATCTTATATAACAGGAAAGGTTAAACGTAGCTGAGACCTCTGTTTTTATTTGCTCCAGTATAACCTGCAGCTCCAATTCCAGGTTAAGGGAATTGCCTCGGTGTATCATCTATTGTCTGTGAGCCAACTAGCCTCTTTGCAAATGGTGTGTTTTGTAATTGTGTGTTTGGCTTATGTATGGATGAGCAGGGGCAAGCTTGAGTGATATCTGCTTTACAATTTCCCAAGATGGCGGACAGATGCGTTGTCAAGAGCTGTCGTTTTCGGGTTCTTGCTTTCCTGTTATATAAGATCAGTTGATCTCAGGATAGCAAGCATGACCTCTCCACCAAAATTCAGCACCGCGAGTTTTGTTTTATGCCATCCTGTCGACTAAAAGCGGAAAGTTGGACATTCAGTCACCGAAGGCCACTAGTCACAGCGTGGAAGACCGTCATGAATGTCTCTACACGGGTCAAAAGATCAAAGGCAACCACGGCTTACTACGATAACTCCACTTCTGCTTTCAGACCAATTTTACAATTGCTACACGATGTTGAAACCAACCCTGGCCCCGCACTGAATTATTCTTCAAATGGTTTTGGCAAAACGAATGGCAATGTGAGCATAGCACACCTTAATGTTCGCTCTCTCAAATGCCGAGATCACTACGTCCTCGTAAAAGAAACAGTGTTAGCCAACAGGTTCGATATATTTACTGTATCCAAAACATGGCTCAACGGGACAGTTCAAGGTCTGGAAATCGAAATCCCTGTTATGTCATCTATCGTCTATATCGTCAGAATAGCAGAGGTGGCGGCGTTTGGGCCTATGTTTCACGAAACTTCAAAACCGAGTACTTGAGCGACATCTCACTTACGGCGCCATCTGGTTTCCAGCAACTGTGGCTAAAAGTCCAGGTTAAGAACATGAAACCGTGTATCGCCTGCACGGCGTATAGACCACCAAGTGCTCCTTTCTCATGTGTTGACTCTTATGCTTCGTCGTTCAATTTGCCTATTTACCTGCTTGGAGCTATGAATTGTCGTCTCGAGAATAGTGACAATCCTGAGGCTAAAGTCTTACTAAATTTCTGCCGCTCCTACAATCTCTCACAACTTATTACTAGACCAACACGAGTAACGGAAACTACTAGTTCGATTCTGGACGTAGTCTTGGCTTCAGATACAAAGCGAGTTCTTAATGTTATGGTCCTGGAGAGCTCGATCAGCGACCATGACCTAGTCTACATTACATTAAAACTAAAGAAAGAGCGCTCCAAGCCTGTTTATATCACTACCAGAAGCTATAAGCACTACAATGCTGACTCATTTCATGATGATGTTTCAAAGGCACCGTGGTCAATAGTTGATGACTTTGATGACGTCGAGGACAAGCTTCATGTATTCAATTTGCTTTATTCTTGAATAAAAGAATTACAAACAAAACAACTTTGATGCAATATTCAATTTCTTTATTCCAAAGTTAACATTTGCGAATAGTTTATTAGGTAATATAGGTAATATTGAACGTTCAGTTATTGACCACAGATCTTGTAAACATTTCGGTGCTGACACTAAAGCGTTCGTGAAGGGTAAGTTACTCCTGTGTCTTTGCATACTTCCATGATGAACTTCGTCAGCCAAACGTTTAGAGACTCTGCCGTCATCTCGCAAATGTTCGTTTCCAAATCTTGAATTGGAGAAGTTTCCACAGCAGATCCGCTTTCTTCCTCACAAGCTTTCTTATTTATGCTTCCGGCCTGTCACTCCCCAAAAATTGTCATCGCCCATTTATTTACCGAACGGGTCGATTTGGGACAACATTTTCCAATGTTTCACTTTCTTCCTCCGCGCTTTTTGGCTCACGAAACGTTCGGTTCGAAGCCACGTGGTTTTTGGTGTGCCATTAATTAGTCATACAGTCCGAAAACGACACAATGATATTTCTCACAATAATTCTCAGGGCGATTCCACGTAATGCGTGCTTGCTTCTTCAAATTCTTTTGTGAAACAGGAAATTAAAATTATCACACTTGTACGCTAAACCAAAAATTATCGCACAAGTATGCTAAACAAACAAGTTCGCAAATTCCCTAGAGATTTTCACTTTTGAAGCCGTTCAATAAACTCAAGGGTCGTGTTTTATCGGGTTTTAAAACCACTCGGCTTCGCCTCGTGGTTTTATAACCCAACAAATTTTGTCGCGTTGCCAGCACGTGATGAAAATCACAACTGTAGCCACCCTGGCGCGCTGGTGAAGCGACAAAATTTGAAAACGTCGCAACTCATTGCTTTATTATAACTATCATTTTTTAACACATTAACAAGCTCCTTATGAATTTCCTTGTTGCAATTCATTCTATTGGGGACACTTACATAAAGTATCAAAATCACCACATGACTGTGGTGGAATACCGCTGACCAGTCTCTGTGACGAACTCGCGGGCTCAAGAGCTTAGTTTTTATTACGAGTAACGTCATAGACTCCACAACTCCCATAACAATCGGATGACTCATAGGGAAAGTCCCTGTTTTCCGAGAATCAGAGCCTTACTATTCCACAGTAGATCAACCACATCTGACGTCACAGCACAGCTGTGCCGTGACGTCACGCTTTTGCACCATTGAGCTGCTTTATGTTGCTAGCACATGACGTCACGACACAGCTGTGCAGTGACGTCATGGCACAGTCGCTTTTGCCACCATTCAGCTGACAAACGTGAAAAAGACAGGTGTCTGGCGCTTTCGCGACGAGGGCTTCGCCCTCGTCGCGAAAGCGCCAGAGACCTGTCTTTTTCACGTGTGTGTAACGTATTCACAAAACATTAAAACAGCTTTAGCAATGTTAGTTTACTTTTTTGCGCTTATATACAGCCTTTTAAACAAAAGGGTTATAGGGGGTAATCATAAAGATGGTAGCAGCACGCATGCAGGAAGAGGTCCTGAACAGCGTCAACACGTCTGACAGCTCCACCATGTGGGAGTATTACGAGGGTGTGGAGTTGCCCATACCCCACAGAAAGAGGCCATCAGTCCCCGCACCTCGCAGAAAGAGGCCACCAGTTCCAGCACCCCACAGACAGCGGCCAGCTTTTCCTTTCCCAGAGGTCCCATGGGATTGGGAAAAAAAATACTGTAGATGTATCTCCAAGAGGAGGAGGAGGGGGCTGAACTCATTCACACTTGCAAAAACAACGGCTGCGCAAAGGGGGAGGATGGAATTTGTTGGAAAACAAGATTTCCCCCCGTTCATTTTGGAGGAAAATGGTTGATCCCCGCCGTTTGGTTGTGGGGTGTGGTTGAGAAAGAGAAGTTTTTTTGTCCGCACCCCTCACTTCGAGAGTACGGCTTTTTACCCTCAGAGGACGACTTGGATTTTTCTCGTTGCTTGAAATGTACAGGGTGCAACGAGGGCGACATCTGTTCACGAACCAGCGCCCCACCTCCACATGTGAGAAAAGAAGACCTCCCTGCGCGGGTCTGGGACGAGTGGATGCAAAAGATGTTGTGATACACCCTATTGAACAAACACCACCAAAAGATATATGGACGACACCAGAGCACAGCAGCTGTGGAACTCCTTGCCTCCCCAAATGAAAGAGGCATTGCTCGTTTTTATGGAAGAGCTGGAAGACACCCTCACAATCGGAAATACCTCCCCCGACTGGGCCGTCAAGCGCGCAATGCCCGCTTTTTACGAGCTGTTCAACGCCTATGTCAATTATGCATTTGACAACGCGGAGGAGGAGGATCTAAACGAACCAGACTGGGACACTTTAGAATTCGAGGCGGACAGGCGGGAAGAATCAAAATATCCCGGCTCTTTACCCGAACACGAAGACAAAGGCTGTCTTGGTTGTGATTAATCCCCGAAGGCGAAGCATTTGAACAAATAATTCTCTGGAGAAAGAATGATAGCCACGCTTGAAATCATTTTTTACTTCGTGCAGGACGAACTTCCGCACCCACTTGTTCGGGATGTGCGGGGGGAAATACAGCGGGCGGTAAGTGGCGCCCTTGTGAAGAAACGGAGGTACACATTCAATGGCAAACGGGCCTTTTCAGGACGGCGAAGTGGAAGAAATAGTTGGCGACTTAATCGAAACTTTCGACGGGACCATTTCCGATCTTCACATTTTCCTCCCAACGATTACGGAAAAAGACCAATTTCCACCAAAACTTGAAGCCATTCTCTCATCGTTGAATGGGAGCGTGGAAAGTTTTTATCAAGACTGTTTGTATGAAGACAAGCTTATCGAAGAAGCGAAAAATGATGTGGTAGCCTTTTGGGAAATATTAGGCGAACTTTGGTCTCTCGAAAGGCAAGCGACAGAAGAAATTCCATGGTACCCGTCGAAATCCATCAGACGCCTGGAAACTATTGACGTTTGGTTTGGGCTTTAGACACCTAAACCCAACCTCTCTTTCGTGTTAATAGCATTGCGAGCCAAAGCATGCCCCCACTGTCTCTCTCTCCACGGAACCGCATCGACCGCTTTCACCATTTTCCTGTCGGCCGCATGCTTTCACTTTTTCTCGTCCGCACCATATTTTTTTGCCCAATGCCCACAACTACTGTAATCCACGTCGTGTTGCATCGCATTTAAATCCGTTGCGCCCGTCGGGCTATGAAAGATTTCTCGGATCTCACCCTTCTCCGGATCGTAGTCGAGCTGTTGGTGGAGGGGGTTGTACGATCCGGTGTAGTTGTGCACTGGAAGAATCCAACCTTTCTTCGGTTTGGGAAGTTTCCCAGTCATCGCAACGTCTGTTGCAAACTTCGGAACCAAGACCCCATAACGAGTAAACCGCGGGTCGACAAAGTCTCCCAACCCCAAACCAACAACCCCTTTTCCATATCCCTTCCTCTTGATCCAAGACCCATAGCTCCGCGTGCCGCCCTTGTCTCTGCACTCCTTGTACTGCCGCTTGTATTCTTCCACCAAAGCGCGCCCTTCTTTCTCAGAAACAAATGGGCCTTTGAAAAGGGTCGGGTCGGACACAACATTCTACAATTTCTTGAAATCCACGAACGGGAAGGGAATAGGAAGCCCACGTCCTTCGAGATCAGGCCTGTCGGTTTTGTAACGGATGTTGGGTCGAACCTTCGTGGAAAGCTGGTTTAACGCTTCGCTCCCAACCTTTCGAAGAACAGGCTTGCCCTTCTCCACAGCCCAATCAATCGCCCGCCTCTGAAGCTCGGGGCTCCTCATTGCCTCTGACGCATAGTACCGACCCATTTCCCTTTTCTTTGCGACAAATGGGACTCCATGTTCCAAGAACAAATCCATCGCAGTTCCAGCAATGTCTGTGCCAATTCCAGAGCCCTCTGAAGGAGAGGGCCCCGCTAGTTTCCCGACTTCGACAAGAAACGCGTTTTGGTTATCCCACAGACCGCACATGTCGCTTTCAACATTCTCCGCCCATTTCTTTTTTGTTGTGACCACTTTCTCCGACCCAGGGACATTCGGGGTCTTGCGCTTGTCTCTCACGCAATAGATGTCCACCATCACGCTATATTTTCGAAGTAATTTTTCACAACTCTCTCATTTTCTCGCACATCTGTGGAAAACATTCGGAGAATATCCGGATAATTTGTCCCCCTGTTGCGCTCATTGAGAAACAGAAGACAATAGTACCCACATCGCACGTTATCGAGCGCTTGTATTTGATCTTCGTTCCGCAGGCTCATCCATACATAAGCCAAACACACAATTACAAAACACACCATTTGCAAAGAGGCTAGTTGGCTCACAGACAATAGATGATACACCGAGGCAATTCCCTTAACCTGGAATTGGAGCTGCAGGTTATACTGGAGCAAATAAAAACAGAGGTCTCAGCTCATTTAACAAGGCACAGACAATCAACAACCGCTAACCGTAGAAGTATAGAATGCTATAAACTAGCTAGGACGGACGGGATAACAAACCATAGAATGCGAGCGGCCAATAGAACAAAAAAACACTAACAGACCCTGTCAGATAATCAAAAAAGGAATTTGGCTAGTGCTTATCAGAAACGTGAGACTATTGTTTTGAGGCTTGGAAGTAATTCTCTTTTAGGTTCTGATAAATTAATGGTTCCAAACAATATTTAAAAAACGGTTAGAAAACAACAGACGACTGAAAAAAGGCATGGATATTAAACTGGTTAAAAGTAATATACGAAAACAGATTGGAGGTAATTTATCAACGAGTTTTCTTGGTCTTAGAAGAACTTTAGCTCCTACTATTGGTCTAAGTGCTTTGAGTGGATTAGCATCAGAAGGAGCTGTTCAATTGGTAAAAAAAAATATCTGGTGGTTATCTTGTCAAACCAGAAATGTTACCTCAATTGATTCCATAAATCTCTCTCCTAACTCAGAAACAAAGAACAAATTTAGCTAATTCGATGCAAACTGGATCAGGTTTTCATATGAAACCGACAAAAACACAGTCAGGAGGATTTTTAGGGACTCTTATGGCTTCTATCGGTATATCACTAGCTGTTGAAGGCATGAAAAAATTAACAGGTGAAGGGGCTCCACGAATGGGAAGAAGTACTAGAAGCCTACCACAAATTATTGAATCTAAAAGTTGTAATGGTGCACCAGGAATAGGTATGTATCGCCCACCACCGTTTTTTGGTGAATGGCCAAAAAATACGGTTGGTAGCTAGAGGTAAAAAAAAGTCAGGAAAAGGCCTTTTGTTGGGAAAAAACAGCCCATTCAATGGAATCCCATTACTAGGAGCAATATTGCAAAACCAAAATTCTATAAAAACATTCCAATGAGTAATCATGATTTCATAAAATGGTGTGAATACTTGAAAATTCCAATCAACACAGTGTTATCAAGAGACCAAACTGTTCCCTACAATCACAAACAAGCATTATTCATTTACAATCTTGAACCAAGTTATATGAGTGGAAGCCATTGGGTAACCACGTAAGTAAAAAAAATGGAGTTATCAATTATTTCGATTCATTTGGTATGCCTCCATTTCAGGAATTAGTGAACCATGCTAAAAAAAAAGGAAGTTAACATTACTGCATCAGAATAATCAAATACAAAATTTGCTAACAACAACATGTGGGTATTTTTGTTCGTATTTTCTCAATGAGATCAATAAAGGACAAACATATTATGATCTACTGAAAGTATTCGATAACGAAACCATGAAAAATAAGAAATTCATTGAGAAGTATTTCAAAAATATATAACATACCTGAAAGACAAGAACATTAGGTATAACATCCCATGGCGGAAAGTAAAACAAGCCAGATCTTACTCAAATGTGTCTAATAAATGTAATTTGTGTTTGTGGGAAAAATATTTCATAATATGTAGACCTGAAATGTCAACACTGAACACCAGAAATGAACGAACATCGTGCTGTAGACATGCTAAGAAGTTCCTGTTGAAAACTGTTATCACTTAATTAACGATTTTTCACCACTTGTCACGTCATCGCTTGTAGGCATTGTTGTCTATTTTCAAAAATAGTTGTGACCGTTAATTTTGGCAGTTGCCTGATGATTGCTTCACAAGAGGCATGAAACTATGAGTAGCAATTAAACGTCCTTGAAATGGCCTTGAAATTGACAATAGCACCGAACATATCTTGGAGAAAACGTAAAGGTGTTTTGTGGCAGTGTTCTCTCAAAATTTTTACTCAAGATGATATAGGAATGGAAATGAGGTGGTAAATTTGCAGAAAGAAGCTGCTTAAATATACTACGACCAATAGCTACTATAATATTGGACAAAAGTGTTGAGGAAATTGAGCTTTGATGCCTTTCTACGTGCAAAAAGTAATCGAATGAGTTTCAAAGTCCTCCTTCCCCTACGTCAATATTTTCCACGCTTCCTAAACGTTTCCATAACAATGGCGGCTTCCCAAATTCAACGTCGAGTAAGAGAAGCGGGAGGGGAAGTTACATTAGGAATATTGTTGACCCAATCATACTGGAGAATGATTTTTGGACTCCAATGGATTTGTTTTCTCAAGTAGTTTTGTCCACGATTGTAGGTCGATTTCTTATAGTTTCCTGTTTTACCACCTTTCCTTTCAACTGGAGTCCACTTTCACAGTTCCAAGGCCTATCATTGAAAAGAATACTTCACAAATTAATGTGATCAAGTAAGCTGAAGCCACTCTAAAGGCACTAAGGCCACAAGGTAGCGGGCATTACCCCTTAAATCTACCAAAGCAAAGATTAAGCCCAAGCATTAGCAGCCATGGACAGCTGTTTCGGCCTTGTTAGGCCTCATCAGCATGGCATGAAAACTTGATCACATTAATTTGTGAAGTATCCTTGTCACTCCAGCCACATCCCACAAGCTTTACGTTTTCATTGCTTGTTTTATTGATATGTGGGTACTTGAGCCTGAGCATTAGCTATGCCATGTCACTCCAGCCACATCCCACAAGCTTTCATTGCTATCATTGAAAAGCCGTATTGGAGATGGTGGTAACCCAGTGGCCACCATTTGTAGCTTCAGGATCCCAAAGACAAATCTTCTGGGAAGTGATTTTCACTAACACAATGTCTCGTATAAAAGTGTGATTTACCTCGGATTGTTTCTGTGATGCAATTTTCTTAAATGTATTGTTCTTTCACGACCACCGTACAGGATTCGATTAGCTAACGTTTCGAGCGTTAGCCCTTCGTCGGAGCGAATCGAGGAATTGTGGGTTATGTATGGTTTATATACAGAAAATAGAGCTACGCTATTGGTGGTAACATGGTAACGTGAAAAACAGGAATAAATTAACTGAATGAAAAGAGCTCGTTGATACTGTGGGGGTTAAGAGCGCCGATTTGAAAGATCAATTTTTGCTCGAGATTTTTACGGCTTTCCGTGGTACCTTGATGTAGGGAAAGGCCGGAGATCGACATGTGTTGTTTGGAATAGATAGGGAGATTAAAATGCCGAGCGACTGGTTTGGATGCATCTTTCTCATCTTTCTCAACATCACGAAGATGTTCTCGGAATCGGTCACCTAGACGTCTTCCTGTTTCGCCGATGTATAACTTTTTGCATAATGTACAGGTTATGCAATAGAAAACATTAGCGGAGGTACATGTGAAACGATCAGTGATCTTAACAGAACGCTTAGGGCCAGTTATTTTGTCAGTGTTTTGAATGAAAGGACAAGTTTTGCATCGCGAGCGCGCGCATTTAAAAGTTCCAGGTTGTTCAGTTGTTTTGAATGCGCTTCTAACCAGAAAGTAACCTACATTTTTGTCGCGCTTGAAAGACATCAGTGGTGGTTGCGAAAAGATTCTAGCAGTTTCTGGATCATTTTGCAGTATCTTAAAGTTATTAAGAATGATGGCTTTAACAGGGTTATTATGAGGATGAAATGTGAGGGTGAATGGAATTCTGTCATTCTTTTCCTTTTGTGACGTCTGTAGTGCTGACTGTTGATCAATCTGCTGGGCGCGATGACGTCACCAAAGGAAAAGAATGACAGAATTTTTTAAAAAATGGACAACGATCATCATCAGTTGTGAGATGGTTTACAGTTGTGATTTCAATTTATACTACCATTGACGCGTACAATTTTTTTAAAAATTAACGGGCAATGCTTAAATGCGAGAGACCTGGGACAATACATTTTATGAATAGGATGTACATAGAGAGACTAAGTATAAACAACAAAATAATTACAGCTATTGCACGAAATTGTCATAGTAAGTAAAACTAAATAGCAAAAGGACTAACGCAATGGGAAACCGCATCAGAAAGAAAGAGTCAGCTCGGCATGTTTAAGCTGCTTGTTTAACGTGGGATTTTCCCAGCGGATATGAGCGGCTTCTTTTAAAATAAGCTGAAATATATTTGGTGCAGAATCCAAAATAGAAAAGCACCCCGTTGAACAAAGTCTGCGGCATGTCTCAGACTGTTGTAAATGCTAAAAAATGTGCGAGTTCCTGTCCCTACTCAGATGTTCACGAATGCGTGTTGAGAGATGTCGGCTGGTTTCGCTGATGTAACAGGCATTACATCCTGCACAAGAAAATTTGTAAACAGCACGCGAACGGAGATAGAAAGGCACAGGATCCTTCACACTAAACATACTACCGACTTTGAAAGAAGAAAAAACAAACTTGATTGACAGAATTCCATTCACCTTCACATTTCATCCTCATAAAAACCCTGTTAAAGCCATCATTCTTAATACCCTTAAGATACTGCAAAATGATCCAGAAACTGCTAGAATCTTTCGCAACCACCACTCATTTCTTTCAAGTGCGACAAAAATGTAGGTTACTTTCTGGTTAGAAGCGCATTCAAAACAACTGAACAACCTGGAACTTTTAAATGCGCGTACTCGCTATGCAAAACTTGTCCTTTCATTCAAAACACTGACAAAATATCGGGCCCTAAGCGTTCTGTTAAGATCACTGATCGTTTCACGTGTACCTCCGCAAATGTTATCTATTGCATAACCTGTACATTATGCAAAAAGTTATACATCGGCGAAACAGGAAGACGACTAGGTGACCGATTCCGAGAACATCTTCGTGATGTTGAGAAAGATGAGAAAGATGCATCCAAACCAGTCGCTCGGCATTTTAATCTCCCTATCCATTCCAAACAACACATGTCGATCTCCGGCCTTTCCCCACATCAAGGTACCACGGAAAGCCGTAAAAATCTCGAGCAAAAATTGATCTTTCAAATCGGCACTCTTAATCTCCACGGTATCGACGAGCGCTTTTCATTCAATTAATTTATTCCTGTTTTTCACGTTACCATGTTACCACCAATAGCGTAGCTCCATTTTCTGTATATAAACCATACATAACCCACAATTCCTCGATTCGCTCCGACGAAGGGCTAACGCTCGAAACGTCAGCTAATCGAATCCCTGTACGGTGGTCAATTTACATTATCAATTCCGTTGATAAACCAAATTTTCGTGTTTCACTCCTTCACCGACGCAGCACCACAGTTTCTTTAGAAACTAATCCTCTTTATTCATTTATTGTTCTTTCAGTTGCGTAATACTTGGAAGAGGGATGTGTCGAATATTAGTGAACAGATCAGTAGACTAGGACCAGCTCTTGCGGACAATGTATCCTTAGTGGAAAAACTCCTCTCAAGCGTTGGTAAAGCCATGAAAAACACTTCACAAGATATTTACCTTCACAAAGCGGACCCAGAGATTCAGGAGGAGGTATATATGAAAAAAATCATTAGTTTAATTTACCTGTCACACCTTATTCCCAGCTTAAAATTATCGAAAAATTAAGGTGGCTCTGAACTCTATGTACCGATTTTTTTTTAAACTTTGCAGAAAGATGCCGAATGCAATTCAATAAAAAATAAAAAAAAATAAAAAACGGGCGTCACCAGACTCGTTTTTGAGTTACAGGCACATAAAGCCAAAATTAAGGATGTTTCTAAGAGGCTGTACTGTTGCTATGGTAACCTTATATGTAAAGAAAATTGATCACAACTTGTTAACAATTGTGGGAGTATCCATCCATGAAAGAGTTTGGGTTCAGAAATAAAGCACTCTGAGATACATTCGACACCAGGCTGACCTCCAAAATAACAGTAAAGCGTCGATTCTTTTTGGCTATAAAAAAGTTTATTTGCCATTCCTGAAGAACCACTAACTGCCCACATTCTACCAGTAAAGCTAGATTAAGGTTGAATACATTGATCGGAAAGAAATCGAGAAGAAAAACTGGCTGAAGTAAATGGGTGCTACCAGAACATGTGTAAAAACTGGAACCTAATCATTGGTGTGTCGTTTGGCAGACGACATTTACCCCTTGTTGCACGAGTGCCCAAACGAGATAAAATTTCAAAACTAAAGAAAATGACATCTTTCCTTGAGAAAAATCCTAACTGCTATTACTCTGTCTCGAAATACCCAAAGAGTTTCACTGAGATGGTTTCTCGTTATAAGGGATTTAAACCACACAAAAAAACAAACAAACAAACAAAAGTACCCGTAGTAACGTTGTGGCTATATGGTGGGGCTCGTTTGCACCTTGCTTAGATATTCTTATAGGCTGGCCCTGATTGCTAAATTACTCTACTGAAACTAGATAAAATTTAAATTTTCCTGAGAGTGGTCAATCATTGTGTTTCTTTCTCAGAACATCAACACGACAAAGGCACTGCTGTTCCTGGTGGATACAATAATACAAAGCACTCGCCAGTCTTTGAAAGGTTCACCAGGAAACAGGACCTTTACTTCAAAATACCTCAGCATCAAAGTGGTTTCTCTATTTAGAAACGAAGTTCACAACGTGACACTGCAGTCAAAGCACGGTAGCTTTATAATTCCAGATCTCGGCATCGTTTCAAAGAGGAAAGAGAACGACTCTGAAATAGTGTTTTTAGAGGTACTGTAAAACGTATTGTTTGTGTTCATTTAAGACTTTATTTCGTTTTGTAAAGAAATTTATTAGCTTTTCTGCTCTTAAATGTCTTAACAATACCTTTTCCTTTTCACCCTCTGGAATGAATCTGGGATTTTCACAAACACCATTCATTGACGGTTTTCTCACTTTGTCTCAAGCTATTTGTTATAATGATCATCGTCACTACCACTAAAATCAACATCCGCATCATCGTCATGGAGATCATCATTGCTATTATTATTATTGTTGGTGGTGGTGGTGGAGCTGCACGCGCCGAACGTGCCCGCGAAGCACCATGGGTAAGAAAATAAGGTAACCTATCTATGCAAGATATTTTGGTTCGGGTATGACGTCACGCACTAACGTATGTACGTCCACCCATCCATTTAAGCCAAAGCAAAATGTCACACTCGAGATGTGGACAACACGCGTTTTTAAGGCGGTAAATCGGGTGTCCAGCTACGTTTTTGAAAATACAAATAACGAAACTGAAGACATTAACAAGAGAAGAAACTTACGTTTTTTTATCGGTATAATATCCGCAATGATAAGGAGAAAGCATTGACAGCCGCTCCTTGCACGCCTAAGATATGAAAACCCTATGTGGATGACACCTGTACCACCTAAAGTCATCAAAAAGTACATATTTTCTTACAACATCTCAATAGCCGACAATCCGCTTCACTATGGAAACTGAAACTGGCAACGCAACCCTCTTTCTTGACACATTGGTCACTAGAGAATCAGATGGGTACCATTCTACCAGTGTCTAAAGAAATCCTACACATGCCGACTTGTACCTAGCGACTATGATCCACCGCACCCTCAATCTGTAAAACGTGGTATTAACAAGTGCCTCTACGATCACTTCTCTCTAACGGTTAATCGTTTTCATATGTAAAAATTCCACGAAAACCAAGAGACAAACAGCCACAGCGAGGTGAATATGTCTGTGTTGTGGTTCAGTGTTATCCTTGGTTCAATTTTTATTTTCCCTTGTTTACAACACAAAAGAACAAAAGGAAAATAAAACTTGAACCAAGGTTGAAATTGAACTACATCATCTGTATTTTACATGTGAAAATATTTCCTAATATGTGAACGTCTGTACACCCCCTCATTCTGCACCATTGGACCGGTTTGTAACTTTGCATTCGCTCTTTTGCATTTTTTTTAGCCTTCTGCATTTCTATTAGTGCCAAACGCGAGCCTCTGTTCTCGCTCACATTTGGAAGCGTTTCCAAAACGCAGAGGATTACCTGGCTGCATGCTATGCGTATTGCGAGGTTGCTTTGTTACGGTTGTAGACTCAGCTCCTATCATTTTAGAACGTAAGCTAAAGAACGTTATTCATACTAAATGGGAAAAACCAACTGTACATCTACAATTTGAGCATTTTGTTACATTTATACCTTGGTGTTATTACTTTAGCTTGCATTTATGTGCATTTGGTAACGTCGTGTTATAGTTATAATTCCGTTATTGGAAACCACAAGATATCTGCTTATCGAGGTCCTTTGACATATTGCATATTGCAATTTCACCTCTACTTTGTCTATCTTTTTAGGAAAGCAGAGCTAAAATTTAAAATGCAAGACTCGTTTCATTAAATTAGCAAATATAGACCCACATAATAATTACGGGTTATCCAGTCCAATAATTACAGAGTTTTAAATATTACCGAAAGTTCAAGGATTGCCTTTAAATAATCTTTAAAGTTAGGCGGTGGATTTTTACTGTTTTAAAATTCTTGTGTGTTTAATATTTTCAGATATATGATTGTGTTCATACTCTTAAAAGTCGTTAAAAATCGTTAAAAGTTTAATAAGTTCTGAAACAGCTGTGGAATTGAATTGTTTCAATTTAACCTCAATGGGTACTCAGTTCCACAACTGAAGATTTGATGTTTGAGTGACTCTTGTTCACTGATCTTGTTTATACTCTTTATTACTTCTATTTAACAGATGTGGAGTACGCCTTTTAACCCTTTTACCTGGGACAAAAGCAGCCAAAGAGTGACAACTAATGTGGTAAGCTTAGACGTAAGAAATGAAACCGAGGATCTGCTGACCATATCTGGGCTGTCACCGGGTGTTACCATCTTAGTTCCTCTGAAAAATCCATTTGCTCAGCATGCTGCAAACATCTCGTTTGGCATACTTGGAGTTATACTACATCATAATATAACCGTTCAATATGGACATTCCATGATTCAGATCGCGATAGTACCTGACGATGACCACATTGTTGTCCCATACATCCGAGTATCCCAAACCAGAGAGATATCATCTCAAAACAGGCTTTTAGAGTGCAAGCGTGCTCTTGGACAATGGCTCCACACCGGGAACATCACTTGCGAGGGGACGACGAATGTAACAATAACCTTTGTGGCATTCTATCCTGGAAACTACCTACTGGAGACAGAATTCGGTGCTCAACCAAACAGTGAAAACAAAGATCAAACGCATGATGAGGAGAACCGAGACGAGGGCCAATGCATCAAGATCAAAGAACCTCCAAGGTCAAAGACAGAAAACATCAAATACAGGTTTACAGTTACCGAGGCTGCCTGTCTTTTCTGGGACTCAGATAAATCTAACTGGAAAACTGCTGGGTGCAAGGTAAACAAATATCCATGTCATTGTGTTTCTGTATGCTGTTATTTCGTTTGAGGTCCAATAGAATACAGGCGTGTGTATAAAAATATATATACAAACATCAAATTTTATGACGTTATCTCAACAACACAATCTGTAAACTGTCACCAGTTTACAGGCAGTAGAGTGAGTATGTACAACTAAATCTATCAGGCCACACTCAGCTGCTGATGTTTTTTTGTGTTAATGTTTCTACCAATACAATCTTGACGCTATTTTATCTCATGTGGATGTTCTGCGCTCTGACAGATAATATAACTCTGGACTTGAACAGTACAATATGCAGGGGCGGATCTAGGGGGAGGGTGCAGGGGGTGAGCACCCCCCCCCCCCCTGAGATGACCTGCGGCTTTCTAATACAACTGGTATTCTGCAAAAAAAAAATGTGGTTTATTGGTGTTGAAGTAGAGCAAGAGACGAGGTTGAAGAATTTATGTTAAACGGCGTAAAAATGGTAGTATGGCACTGAAGTTACGCCACCAGTCAGTTACGCCATTCCTTAGTGGTGCACCCCTCCTAAAAAAAATCCTGGATCCGCCCCTGATATGTGGTGATCGACTTTTCAATTTATAGCCGATACATTAATGGCTCGATTTTGACTTTTTAAGGTGGATGAAATTACGAACAGTTCCATTATAAAGTGTTCTTGCAGTCACCTGACGTCCTTCGCAGGGGGATATCTGGTACCGCCAAATGAAATCAGCTTTCAGAAAGTATATAACAAGCTTCGATCCCCAGATGAAGGAGGCACATTTCTTTTACTTGTAGTGGTCATGACTTGTTTTCTTCTTTATTTGATCGCAATCGTCGTGGCCAGAAGATTTGACAAGAAAGAAAAGGCCCAGGTAAGCTACGCGCTATATGCTACGTTTGTTGTCAGAATAATAATATAACAATTTCAACGATGAAATATATCACGATTGGAATACATCACATTTACCTGAGTAAAATCCGCAAAGGGAAGGAACCTTGCATCAAAACAATACACTTTTATATTTGTCCTCCCCTAAGTCTTATATTGCCAATATTAGAGTTTGATTTAGGATTTTCTTCTCCAACAGCTCCAAGACGCGGAACCAACAGGAATGAGTGTTGCATCAGATATCAGGCGTCACAAATACGAGTTGTCCATAAAGACAGGTGTTTGGCCAGGTGCAGGAACGACAGCCCACGTGTCTTTCATCATGTATGGACATGAAGGCAACAGTGGCACTCATAAAATACCTGACAACTGTGGCGGTGACTTCAATCCAATTTTCTCCCGAGGTGCTGAACAATCGTGTGCGGTATTTTTAGACAAAGAAATCGGTGAGATCTACGCCCTTCGTGTGTGGCATGACAATTCAGGCGACGATCCTTCATGGTATTTGGAACAGGTAACCATTACAAACCCGAACACTGGAGGTCGCTGGAAGTTTGTGTTCGAGACATGGCTTAGCCTGGAGGACGAGTCCCTCTCCAATGAAGTGATTCAAAAACCTTCCTTTTCCGATTCAAACATAACAAACAAAGCTTTAAGGCAAATGTTCTGTGACGGCCATCTCTGGATGTCAGTCATTACTAAGACCCCAGGGGATTGTTTTACAAGAGTTCAGAGAATGTCATCATGCTTTTGCCTGCTACTGTGTACCATGGCTGCTAATGCTACTTTCTATCGCTGGGAGACGCAGTCGTCCCAAACTATCAACTTGGGACCGTTTAAATTTTCTGCTACACAGGCTGTCGTGAGTGTGCAGAGCACCTTGCTCGTCTTGCCTCTTCATGTCATCATTTTGTTCTTTAAGAAAAGCTCAACACGCTTACAACGTGAAAATACACGTTTGGCTGTGTGTATTCTACACCGCATGTATACTGTGTGCTGTGCTCACTGTAACTTCAGCTATTATAACCGTTTCCTACAGTCTCTTATGGGGAAGCGACAAAAGCCAAGAGTGGCTCTCATCAGTCTCTACCTCCTTCTTTCAAGACGTCCTGGTAGTGCAGCCATGCAAGTGCCTACTTCTTGTCTCGCTGTCCGTCATGTTTGCCAAATGCAAAGCCAAGAAAGTGTTTGCATTACAACAATCTGATCGCCAACTTCCGGTAAACGAAGCGACCACCCTTTCAATGACGTCCACTGAGTTATCAAAACTAAAAAGGGAGATTGCCGCCAAAGCCAGACGCCGCTGGTACGTTCGCCAAACAGGCTTCTACGTAACCTTTTTTATTGTTATTGGTGTGCTTTCCTATGGCAACAGGGACTCGACACGGTATCTTTTATCGAAGTCCCTTGATGATCACCTTGGCAATCTTGAGAAGGTAAGAGCCTTTTTTTCGTTTACAGGATAATTGTTGTCCACTTTCTTCAGCACGGCTGAATGGAAAAAGGAATTAAAACAAATTTAGAATTTAGATCGGAGAATATTCGACAGCATGTTAGTGAAGTACTAGCTAATCCAAATGATGATAGTTTTGTTTGTAAGCTAAATTGCGAGCGGTTAACAAAAAAAATAGTTCTTACCACAAACAAAGAAACCTTAATTTCGGGATAATCAGCGGCAACAAAGGCGACCATGGTGTAGACTGTAAACGAGTTCTCCTTTTTGACTTTTAAAAGTCTTTGTCAATTGGTAATCACCCATCCCTTGAGAAGAAAACCTTAGCTAAAAATTTTAAAAAGATGAATAGTGGAAGTGTAGTAACATTCTCGGTTGTGAAATTGAGAAGTCATTACAGAGGACTAACCTTGCGACACCCACACTCTCGTTTGGCTGGGTATACACGTTATTCCAAAATGGCAGCCAATTTGTTATTCTTTTGTTTGTATTTTAATAAGCCCTCTTTGCCTCGTCAACCTGTACAAATACAAAAGAATTTTGAAGTGAAAATGAGGCAAAGAGGGCTAATTAACATGCAAACTAAAGAATAATAATTTGGCCACCATTTTGGAATAAAGTGTATGGTTACTTGAGGTTTGGGAGCGGAAGTAATGGCAGTGAAGCAAACATGTTTTCACATCACTGTTCAGTATCAGTGGAGTACTGTACTGATTCTCAGCTTCGAATGAACATTTTATATTATCAGCTCATTTTTGTATAAAATTCTCACACTTTCGCAACGCACTATTGTATTTCTTTTGAGGGCAGTTGTTCACAATACCGTACTGAGACCAGACTCTTCCTAGCGCCTTCTGTTACAATCTTGCTTGACATGTTCCAAATTGTTTTATACAAAACGTTTTTTCAGGCATCAAATACAAAGTTGTTCTGGACTTGGATGAACGACACTTTAATACCTTATCTTTATTCCCACCACCAACAATCAAAACATGTAAGCGGCGAGCTCAAGTCTGCAATGATTGGAATGCTACGACTGCGTCAAATGAGAGCAAGAGAAGGTTAGTAAAATTATTGTAATCGAATTCCAATTGCTTGATAACTCGCAGGAGAGTTGGTAAGGTTCTTATTTTTTCAAATGCGCAAAAAGCTACACTCTAAAGCCAATATATGTTTTCCTTTTAGTTCAATGCCCAGCCCATAAGGTCATCGACCGGTGGACACGTGCCTGTTACGATTTATACTCTCGCAAAAAGGAGTCCAGAGATCCTTTTTATCCTAAACACCCAGTCTCTTGGGTACAATTTCAACAGTGCCCTTATCCTTGGAAGTACCAAACAGAAAAAGAGCTAAGCTCATCACAAAAATGGGGGCGTCTCGCCTGGTATGGAGGTGGGGGATATTCAGCTGGTTTGGGCTACGATGAACACTCTGCCCGTTCAGTGATAAGCCACTTACAGACACAAAACTGGATTGACCGGCCAACAAGGGCTGTTATAGTGGAATTTTCCGTGTTCAACCCTACAGCTAGTACCTTGGCTGTTTGTTCCTTCTTCTTTGAACTCCTTCAGACAGGCCAGGCCACTGTTTATAAGCACATCGACACCATTTCATTCCATAACACCGAACCGATCATCCAGGTGTTTCAAGGAATTTGTTTGATGATCTTCATTGCAATGGTTTTCTACAGAATCGTTGCTGCTATAGCCGTACCAATTCGTCAAGGACGGCGTTACTTATGCTCTCCTTGGTTCTGGTTGGATATTGCCCACCTCACCTCTTCTATTTCACTTGTTGTGCTCAGCTTTATCAAGGCTTATCATACTGCAAAGAGTGTACAAGAATTGAGGCATAACATCTTTGCTATGGTCAATTTCCAGGCAGCTGTTCTGTGCGCGGATGTTGAAAATGCTAACCTAGCTATACTCACGTTTCTTACAACGGTCAAGCTACTGCAGTTGACCTATTTTAACATGTATACCAGAGTGTTTGCCCATGCTCTCCGCATTTGGATGGCCGACTTTTTGTCTTTCCTCTTTGTTCTTTCCATTATATTCTTTGCATTTCTGCTGACAGGAATCTTGGTATTTGGATCGCATGTTGCACGCTATTCCGGTGTCTGGGCAGCATTTTCTTTCCAGCTTGAAATCGTTCTTGGCAAAGTGAAAGCAAGACCGATAAAAGAACTTATTAAAGCAAACCAGGTGATTGGTCACGTGTTTATCACCCTACTGCTGTTGGATTTCACAATCATACTGATGAATTTCTTCATAACCACGTTAAACCAAGCAGTGAGTGATGCAAAAGCGTTGGAGCTGAAAAAAGAAGAAACACAGAAAGAAAAGAACCAAGCTGATCCCACTCCTCCTAATGGAAGAGCCAAGGAGTTTTTTGACAAAATCAGCAACCAGTTGAGGACCATCGACGTGATCCAAAATCTACCGCAAATATATATGCTCGACAAAAAGCTGAATGAGGTTCTCAGACGAATTGATGCCGAGTCCAGCACAGATGAAGAACATGAGCCACAAGCCGGAATATCGTCAAACGAGTGAAAATAAATGGAATGTCAGTGCATACCTAAGCCCAACTGAAACTTTGCAAATCGATACTGTTTTATTAATAACGCCACTAGAACAAAAACGGGAGAGGGACATTAATCAAGAAACGATTCCAGAATTGTGTTGTTCGCATGCATATATCATAAAATGAGTTACAAACAAGACACCATAAACTAAAAGAGGACTAATCGATGCGAATACTGATGTATCAAGTATTTTTTGACTTTCAAAATCTGTAAACTTTGCAAGAAACATATGAATGTTTTCCATGGAGTACGTCTGCCACTTTCCTTCAAGTTATGGTATTCATTTATTTGTAGCTCTTCTTGTCGTTTATGCTTATGTCTGCTAATGAAGCTAAACATGTAGAGAAGATCCACCTATAATTTGGTTCCTAAAAGGAAGCTATAGCCAAAGACTATGTTTTGCAGGAGGAATGATCCTAAAGCATCGACAATGGTTCAAAGTAGAATTGATTGGTTCGCTTAACCAATATAATAATAATAATAATAATAATAATAATAATAATAATAATGATGATGATGATGATGAAGATGATGATGATGATGATGAGGATGATAATGCAAGAATTTATATAGGGCAATTTCCATGAGCTCAAGACAATTTAGTTATGGATTTCATACCTACCTGACAATCTGTAATTCAATTGATGAATTCAACCCATTGATCGTTCCACATATAAGACTCCTATAAGTTGTTTAAAGATTAATAATATACATGAAAAAAATTCTCGATTCTAAAGAGAAATGCAGTTTTCAGGAAACACGATGAAGAAAAAAGGAAACACAGTGAAAATAAGAGAAATAAACAGAGGATTCTGATTGGTTGATAAACAAAGGCAGTGAAATCGAGCCAATCAAAGCTTTGATTTTTTTCTATTATAAACTGCTGTTGCAGTCATCCGACAAACAAAGCGAAAATTTCGAACGCGGCAGTTCGCTAATTCTCTTGTTTAAAAATACTAATTTGGACACTCTTTATCGAGCTAACATTTTTAACTCACCTTTGTAAAAAAAATTCAAAATGATTTTCGACCATGCGGATTGACAAAAGGAGGAAAACTTTGAGCTCAGAATTAAAACACGGAAAGAAACAAGCAGTGTGGTCCTCATGGATCACGGAGATATCGCCGGCAAGAAAGAGAAAATAATTTTCACGCCGTTTAGGCAAGCTGCAAACTGAACGTAAAGGAAAAATACCTGATGGGGCATAAAAATGGCAGTCGATAAAGAGACTTAGCGACAAATCGGATTATAAACAATAAAGAGTTGACCAAAGCCGCAGAACCCATTACACAAACTGACCTTGAGGTACATACATGCGGAAAAAAGTAGTCCAGACAAGGATAATTTTTAATACTCGCCATCAAATCAGTTTCCAAATTGCAGTAAGTCAGCTCCAACAAGCTCAGCGAATTCTTGAAAGCTTCGAGGTAAAAAGCACCAAACTTGAACAACGAGTCTCTGTAAATCAACCTTCAACCTCACTTTGATATAAAAGCAACGCTGCGAAGTTACCGCAAACGACTTCTGCCACACTGACTCTTTCGACTCTTTCGGGCAGAGATTTACATACATACAGATTGTTTTAAAAATAATGTAAGGAAAATGAAGAAGAATAAACAGAGAACATATTTACGGCCATAAATTTGGATGCGATAAAACGAGAGTGATGAAACAAGGGCTTCGAAGTCTGAGTAATTTCGCGTCCAGAATTAACGGTCGCGGCGCGGATGCATCAAGGGTGTTAATGGCCTTTAAATGTATTCATTATGGGGCTGATGAAATATTAGCATCCAAATGCCATATTTACTAGCAAACGTTGAACGAGGTTCTCATTGCGTTGGACGAAGGAGAATGCATCCTAATCGTGTCGTTTTCCTGCGGGTTTTACGATGTTCCGCCGGTATCGTCGTGATGCGATTTCAAGGTTTGGACGCCATATTGGGCTGGCTGGAGCAAATCACCTCGATCTCATGTGACAGTTGGCTGTTATATAAGGCCCATTTGCAGAGTCCCTTGGGAATGTTTTAACATGTGCGGCCTCGGCAAGTGCTGAAAATATTATGTCTTTGGTTGTCTTGGGCACAATTTTTTTATTTTATTTTTATTTTTTTTTTTAATTTAAGCAGGTTACAAAATTGGCAAAACTACAGTCCTGATGTTGAAGTGCACTAACTACATCAAAGCTAAAATGCATTAATTACTCACTGATATGATATGGGAATGTCTTACGTAAATGTAACAACGAAATTGACCTGTACAGTTGTATGGCACGTACACCTAAAAAATATTTAAAGTCAATTGACCTAAAAGAAATGCTACAGGAAGCTTTCTCAAAACTAGAAAGTTCTTGTTTTCCCTAACTAACCTCTTAAAATAACTAAGACTGGTAGAGTTCACATTAAAACGGTAAAATACGCTCTCTTTACGGACAAGATTTTTCTGCAAAGGTTCTATGAAGCTCCTAAAACATTTATTTGATTTTTAGCGCTGAAAAACATCTCAAGACTACGACTGATTTATTTAACACATTTGATTTGTTTCGTGCGAACTCGTCGGCCAAGAATAGGAAGTTAAATGTTTGGACGACTCCGCTTCAGCGAACGGGCTACTAGTTCGGACGCTTCGTAATTTTCTTCCAAACGGATTATTTAAGCCGTTCAGCGAATTGCTCAAGTTTTTAAAACGGATACAACTTTTACCTAAACGGGCTCCCTTTAATTACTAAACAAAAATGACTAGAAAAGGATACAAAACGATTCTTCTCAAAATACACAACTACTTTCAAATGTCTGATGTTCAAAAGATGAATCGAACGCACTTCACTAATCCATGATTGTTACTGGTAGTTGCTCTAATCAGCGCCATGAGACCGCAAAACTACCTGACACTCTAAAATTCATAACTTTATCTATATAACGCTAGAAACATAATTTGCGCTTCTCCTTAAAGCTGAGTTGCCCATGTTATAGGAAAATAATTGTTGTTGCAGTTATTTGATAAACAAAGCGAACATTTCGAACGCGGCAATTCGTCATTTCTCTTGTTTATTAATGTCAATTTCGACACGCCTTAAGAGTCGACTTGGTAACATGCAACAACTTTTAACTCGCCTTTGAAAGAGAAATTCAAAATGATTTTCGGTGGTACATGCTGTTTAAACTATATACATTCTGAGAAAGATGGAAAATGATGAACAGCCAAAATTCCACGAAGAGAGCGCTATGGGACGGCAAAATTACCTGACGCTCTCAAATTTAAGACTTTGTCATATTAACGCTGGAAAAATAAGCTTAACTTTCGGTTCTCCTTAAAGCTGAAATTATCCATTTTATGTAAAAAAAATAATTGCGCTTTCAGTCTTCCGATAAACAAAGCGAAATTTTTGAACTTGGCTAATCACTAATTCTCCTGTTTACAAATGCTATTTTTGACAAGCTTGACAGCCGACTTGGTAACACGCAAACTTTTTTACCTCGCGTTGCCTCTAAAAATCCTTCGAGGCTTGGAGCTTGCAAACATTCGTATAGACACTTCTTATAACATATTAGTTGTTCAGACCTCAAAAACACAAGTTGTTTGTTTTTTCTTTTTTTCTTTTTTTTTTTTTTTTTGTTAGGGATTGCGCAGAAACGACGGAAGACAGCGTTGTGGGTAAGACAGGACAAAAATACGACAAAGAAGAATAATCGATATTTTAAGACTCGGGCTTCCCGAGGGGCACCCGAGTAATAAAACAACCTTTTTGGAGGTAATGTTCAGTACCTTGCGGGTGGACATGCTAAAAATGTCTCTTGGTAGTGGCGCACCATTCCATTTAAACATGCCGAATTAATAGGCCGATAGTTCTAATCGTACCACATTTCTATTACTATTTGCCTTCCACATTACTGTATAAGAATGATATATGAAATGAATCATATATGAACTGCGGAAATGAAATCAAATGAAGAGTGATCCTCGCAGTTATGAACGCAATTTATGCAATTGCGAAAAGAAGCCTGAAAAAAAATTCAGAGCTTCAACGGGGTTTGAACCCGTGACCTCGCGATTACCGGTGCGATCCTCTAACCAACTGAGCTATGAAGCCACTGACGTTTGGAGCAGGTCCATTGTGGGTTCATATGATCCCGTGAAAGAAATGAGTATGAATAATATATGAAATGAATCATATATGAACTACGGAAATGAAATCAAATAAAGAATGATCCTCGCAGTTATGAACGCAATTGATGCAATTGCGAAAAGAAGCCTGAAAAAAATTCAGGACTTCAACGGGGTTTGAACCCGTGACCTCGCCATTACCGGTGCAATGCTCTAACCAACTGAGCTATGAAGCCACTGACGTTGGGAGCAGGTCAATTGTGGGTTCATCTGATCCCGTGAAAGAAATGAATATGAATGATATATGAAATGAATCATATATGAACTGCGGAAATGAAATCAAAAAGAGAATGATCCTCGCAGTTATGAACGCAATTGATGCAATTGCGAAAAGAAGCCTGAAAAAAATCAGGACTTCAAAGGGGTTAGAACCCGTGACCTCGCGATTACCGGTGCGATGCTCTAACCAACTGAGCTATGAAGCCAATGACGTTGGGAGCAGGTCAATTGTGGGTTCAGATGATGCCGTTAAAGAAATGAGTATGAATGATATATGAAATGAATCATATATGAACTGCGGAAATGAAATCAAATGAAGAATGATCCTCGCAGTTATGAACGCAATTTACGCAATTGCAAAAAGAACCCTGAAAAAAATTCAGGACTTCAACGGGGTTTGAACCCGTGACTTCGCGATTAACGGTGCGATGCTCTAACCAACTGAGCTATGAAGCCACTGACGTTGGGAGCAGGTCAATTGTGGGTTCATATGATCCCGTGAAAGAAATGAGTATGAATGATATATGAAATGAATCTTATATGAACTGCGGAAAAGAAATCAAATGAAGAATGATCCTCTCAGTTATGAACGCAATTTATGCAATTGCGAAAAGAAGCCTGAAAAAAATTCAGGACTTCAAAGGGGTTTGAACCCGTGACCTCGCGATTACCGGTGCGATGCTCTAACCAACTCAGCTATGAAGCCATTTCTTTCACGGGATCATATGAACCCACAATTGACCTGCTCCAAACGTCAGTGGTTTCATAGCTCAGTTGGTTAGAGCATCGCACCGGTAATCGCGAGGTCACGGGTTCAAACCCCGTTGAAGTCCTGAATTTTTTTTCAGGCTTCTTTTCGCAATTGCATAAATTACGTTCATAACTGCGATGATCATTCTTCATTTGATTTCATTTCCGCAGTTCATATATGATTCATTTCATATATCATTCATACTCATTTCTTTCACGTTCATATGAACCCACAATTGACCTGCTCCCAACGTCAGTGGCTTCATAGCTGAGTTGGTTAGAGCATCGCACCGGTAATGGCGAGGTCACTGGTTCAAACCCCGTTGAAGTCCTGAATTTTTCTCAGGCTTCTTTTCGCAATTGCATCAATTGCGTTCATAACTGCGCGGATCATTCTTTATTTGATTTCATTTCCGCAGTTCATATATGATTCATTTCATATATCATTCATACTCATTTCTTTAACAACATCATATGAACCCACAATTGACCTGCTCCCAATGTCAGTGGCTTCATAGCTCAGATGGTTAGAGCATCGCAACGGTAATGGCGAGGTCACGGGTTCAAACCCCGTTGAAGTCCTGAATTTTTTTCAGGCTTCTTTTCGCAATGGCATAAATTGCGTTCATAACTGCGAGGATCATTCTTCATTTGATTTCATTTCCGCAGTTCATATATGATTCATTTCATATATCATTCATACTCATTTCTTTCACGGGATAATATGAACCCACAATTGACCTGCTCCCACCGTCAGTAGCTTTATAGCTCAGTTGGTTAGAGCATCGCACCGGTAATGGCGAGGTCACGGGTTCAAACCCCGTTGAAACCCAAATTTTTTTTTTTTTTTTTTCAGGCATCTTCTCGCAATCGCATAACTTTTGTTCATAACTGGGAGGATCATTCTTCATTTGATTTCATTTCCGCAGTTCATATCTGATTCATTTCGTATATCATTCATACTCATTTCTTTCACGGGATCATATGAACTCACAATTGACCTGCTCCAAACGTCAGTAGCTTTATAGCTCAGTTGGTTAGAGCATCACACCGGTAATCGCGAGGTCACGGGTTCAAACCCCGTTGAAATCCTGATTTTTTTTTTTTTTTTTTTTTTTTTTTCAGGCATCTTTTCGCAATCGCATAAATTTTGTTCATAACTGCGAGGATCATTCTTCATTTGATTTCATTTCAGCAGTTCATATATGATTCATTTCATATATCATTCATACTCATTTCTTTCACGGGATCATATGAACCCACAATTGACCTGCTCCCAACGTCAGTGGCTTCATAGCTCAGTTGGTTAGAGCATCGCACCGGTAATCGCGAGGTCACGGGTTCAAACCCCTTTGAAGTCCTGAATTTTTTTTCAGGCTTCTTTTCGCAATTGCATAAATTGCGTTCATAACTGAGAGGATCTTTCTTCATTTGATTTCATTTCCGCAGTTCATATATGATTCATTTCATATGTCGTTCATACTCATTTCTTTCACGGGATCATATGAACCCACAATTGACCTGCTCCCAACGTCAGTGGCTTCATAGCTCAGTTGGTTAGAGCATCGCACCGGTAATCGCGAGGTCACGGGTTCAAACCCCTTTGAAGTCCTGAATTTTTTTCAGGCTTCTTTTCGCAATTGCATAAATTGCGTTCATAACTGAGAGGATCTTTCTTCATTTGATTTCATTTCCGCAGTTCATATATGATTCATTTCATATATCATTCATACTCATTTCTTTCACGGGATCATATGAACCCACAATTGACCTGCTCCCAACGTCAGTGGCTTCATAGCTCAGTTGATTAGAGCATCGCACCGGTAATGGCGAGGTCACTGGTTCAAACCCCGTTGAAGTCCTGAATTTTTTTCAGGCTTCTTTTCGCAATTGCATCAATTGCGTTCATAACTGCGAGGATCATTCTTTATTTGATTTCATTTCCGCAGTTCATATATGATTCATTTCATATATCATTCATACTCATTTTTTTAACGGCATCATATGAACCCACAATTGACCTGATCCCAACGTCAGTGGCTTCATAGCTCAGTTGGTTAGAGCATCGCACCGGTAATGGCGAGGTCACGGGTTCAAACCCCGTTGAAGTCCTGAATTTTTTTCAGGCTTCTTTTCGCAATTGCATCAATTGCGTTCATAACTGCGAGGATCATTCTTCATTTGATTTCATTTCCGCAGTTCATATATGATTCATTTCATATATCATTCATACTCATTTCTTTCACGGGATAATATGAACCCACAATTGACCTGCTCCCACCGTCAGTAGCTTTATAGCTCAGTTGGTTAGAGCATCGCACCGGTAATCGCGAGGTCACGGGTTCAAACCCCGTTGAAATCCTGAATTTTTTTTTTTTTTTTTTTTTCAGGCATCTTTTCGCAATCGCATAAATTTTGTTCATAACTGGGAGGATCATTCTTTATTTGATTTCATTTCCGCAGTTCATATATGATTCATTTCGTATATCATTCATACTCATTTCTTTCACGGGATCATATGAACCCACAATTGACCTGCTCCAAACGTCAGTAGCTTTATAGCTCAGTTGGTTAGAGCATCGCACCGGTAATCGCGAGGTCACGGGTTCAAACCCGTTGAAATCCTGATTTTTTTTTTTTTTTTTTTTTTTTTTTTTTTTTTCAGGCATCTTTTCGCAATCGCATAAATTTTGTTCATAACTGCGAGGATCATTCTTCATTTGATTTCATTTCCGCAGTTCATATATGATTCATTTCATATATCATTCATACTCATTTCTTTCACGGGATCATATGAACCCACAATTGACCTGCTCCCAACGTCAGTGGCTTCATAGCTCAGTTGGTTAGAGCATCGCACCGGTAATCGCGAGGTCACGGGTTCAAACCCCTTTGAAGTCCTGAATTTTTTTTCAGGCTTCTTTTCGCAATTGCATAAATTGCGTTCATAACTGAGAGGATCTTTCTTCATTTGATTTCATTTCCGCAGTTCATATAAGATTCATTTCATATATCATTCATACTCATTTCTTTCACGGGATCATATGAACCCACAATTGACCTGTGTCCAACGTCAGTGGCTTCATAGTTCAGTTGGTTCGAGCATAGCACCGGTAATCGCGAGGTCACGGGTTCAAACCCCGTTGAAGTCCTGAATTTTTTTCAGGCTTCTTTTTGCAATTGCATAAATTGCGTTCATAACTGCGAGGATCATTCTTCATTTGATTTCATTTCCGCAGTTCATATATGATTCATTTCATATATCATTCATACTCATTTCTTTCACGGGATCATATGAACCAACAATTGACCTGCTCCCAACGTCATTGGCTTCATAGCTCAGTTGGTTAGAGCATCGCACCGGTAGTCGCGAGGTCACGGGTTCAAACCCCGTTGAAGTCCTGAATTTTTTTTCAGGCTTCTTTTCGCAATTGCATAAATTGCGTTCATAACTAAGAGGATCATTCTTCATTTGATTTCATTTCCGCAGTTCATATATGATTCATTTCATATATCATTCATACTCATTTCTTTCACAGGATCATAGAAACCCACAATTGACCTGCTCCCAACGTCAGTGGCTTCATAGCTCAGTTGGTTAGAGCATCGCACCGGTAATCGCGAGGTCACGGGTTCAAACCCCGTTGAAGTCCTGAATTTTTTTCAGGCTTCTTTTCGCAATTGCATAAATTGCGTTCATAACTGCGAGGATCATTCTTCATTTGATTTCATTTCCGCAGTTCATATATGATTCATTTCATATATCATTCATACTCACTGACATTACTGTATAACGGTCGTTTGTTATAGCTCTAGCTTTCGTTTGATAGATAATGTCATGTTTTGTGGACTTGTTGTCTGATACGAGCTGTTTGTCTCTATTGGGCAACTCGAGTCCGGCTTAAAACATGGCAATCATAACAAAGTGCGGAGACGCCGTTTAAAACATGCAGTTTGAGTGAGATAGGGCCGCACTTAAGTAAAAGCAAGCCAATCCAAGTAATGTCACAAGACATCTTGCCCGATTTTGATGGTTTATGACTTAAAATTACCGAAAGATTGATAAGATTTGGAAGCAATTCAGTAAATATTCATTTATCTCGTTAGAAGTCATTATTTGAATAATTGTTGCAGTGTGCGTTTCTCAAGGTGGGAACTAAATATCTATTTATCTTGCAAGTATAAAAGTGACCTTTTCATCTAGGTTCAGTAAAGGGCAACGCACAGTAAGTAGTTTAGCGCGAGAGGAAGACGGTCGGTAACCTTAAGAAGAAGATTGAATTAAGTCTAATAAGAATTTAATTGTTGCCGAAGTGTGTAACATCATTGATGAGGAAATGCTGTAAGTGAAATATAGAGTCAATATATATTCTGATGTGAACCTGTATCTTGTGAGTGTTGGGTTTTAGCACGGTACCTCTCAGCGAGTACGCTTCCGAGGCAACTCTTTCACATTAACCCGGACGACCGATAATCAAGCAAACATCACAAATTAACTTACATCTTTGCTTGTCATTCGGAAGCATTATAGTCAACTGTGTAATAGCAGTCGAGAATTCAACTGAAATTTACATGTATTATGTGAGACAACATAGCCTACTCACAAGAGAGAACAGCCCGCTTTATGGGAAAAAGCACTTCACACTAAAGCAGGTTGGGTAACAACTTCGGAACTCGTATAAAGTATTTTTTAGCCTTTGGTGGGAGAACAAGAATCTTCAAAGGGTGCTGTATGTTTGTTAAAACTGGCTGCCCAGACTGGTCAGTAAAAGAAAGGATTGTAGCATTTTTGGAACTTGGTTCTGCTTATTCTTCGAAATGGCACCTTTGGTGTGTCGGTTAGAAAGGGTATCCACCATTGTTATATACCTAGACTTTCACTCAACAAAACGAGCACTGCGATTGGTTGATTCCTGGTCACGTATCCCTGACCAAATCAAAATGTATCCCGATCGGGATACAATTCCGCAGTTGTTACCCGCGCGCAGGATACAACAGCACGTGATTAGTGCATGACTAAAAAGTGGCATCATCTTCAGCACGAGCTCACGTCAGCTTGATTGACGAAGGCGGACCTGAGAACACTGCCAATTTTCAGTTTAAACTAACGATAATACAAAAGTTATGGAACCTGAGACTAGAAGGAAACGTTTTTCTCCGGTATCAGCCGAAGAAATTCAGCATCTAATGGGAAGAAAAGATTCGGAAAATACAAACAAAGCATATTCTACTTTTTCAGGTACTTTTAGCCATTTGTACATTATTCATTCAGGCAGGCTTGTGAACAAAGACGTGGTCTTGTAGTGCTGTCTTTGTTTCTTTGTCACTTCATTTTGCTGTGGTTGTTGAAGGGAAGGTCTCGGTATGTAACAAAGCACTTAATGTATTATCCCTCGGGAAACTAGTTAGTTTTGTTTTCACTCGAGTCCTGATGTTTCCCTCGACTACGTCTCGGGAAACATCAGGACTCTCGGGAAAGCAAAACTAACTGTTTCCCTCGGGACCATACATTAAGTGTATACTATTCACCTCCACTTCGGTGAATAATTGTTAGTTATTACTTTGTTCTAACACGATGTCAGTTCGTACTTGTTCTAGTATTTCAAACATTAAAACAGTTAAATGAATTGTAAATAATACTGAGAAATATAACATTTATATTAGAGGGGTAGTAATTTGTAGGGCCCTGTTTTGTAGTAAAAAAAAAGCTACTAACATTTTTATTATGAACAGATTTATAGATTGATCTTTTTTTAGATTCCTTAGATTTAAACCTAGTTACGTAGATTCGTAAGTGTTACCATTGGTTCATAAAAGCATTGTAGTAACAAAACAACAGTTACGCCTTATTCAAACCTGTACAGTACTAATTAAAGTAAATCGTTGTTAACACAATCTCAATAAACCTTATGACCTCTACAAATGCAGTCTGATGTTTAATTCACAGTGACAAATTCAGCACAGCCTTCTGCATTGCATATGATAGAATGCCAGTACATGTATACTAACTCTTTTGAAGCGGGTGATACCCAGACGCCTCTGTCTTACGTTATCTTGCATGAGACACATTCAAGGAAAAATGATTACATCGCTTTTAGTGTGACCTGCTTGATGCAGGTCATGTGGGATACACGCGCGGACACTTGCACGGACGTGTAGAGGGAAATAGACAACAATCGTCCTATGTATGTAAACACTACCAAGGCAAGCAAATTACAAAAAATCAATTTATTTAAGCTCGATAGCTTGGGGAGTGGTTGCCCAAACTCCCGAGCCGGGGGTTCATGTATTAAACGTTCGATCATTCCGGATCGAATAGGAATTTAGAAGTCTTAGTTTTTGAGGAAAGGGGAAAAACCGGAGTCCCCAGAGAAAAACCTCTCGGAGCAGAGAAGAGAACCAACAACAAAACACAAGCCACTTATGACGCCAAGACCGGGAATCGAACCCGGGCCACATTGGTGGAAGGCGAGTGCTCTCACCACTGCGCCGTCCCTGCTCCCCCCGAAATACAAACTGATCCGTGCTTTCCTCTTCTGCATTGCTGACCCGTTGTAGTTATCGCTGGTGACTCCCTGGTGAAGAATGTTCAAGGCTGGAGGGTCTCCAACGGTAAGCGAGTTAAAACTGTAGTGAAGTCTTTTTCTGGAGCTTCTGTCAATGACATGTTTGACTACATTAAGCCAACAATCAGACAGCATCCTGAACATATAATCCTTCATGTGGGAACTAATGACCTGAAGAATTCAGACCCAAGGGAAGTAGCTGAAAGAATTGTTGATCTTGGCAACGTTATTGAAACGGAGTCTCCAAACACAACCGTAACAATTTCAAGTTTATTGACGAGATCAGATGATCCTTCTCTGGCTACAAAAACCAAGGAGGTTAACAAAATACTTAAGACTTTTGCAAATCAGAATGAGTGGGACGTTATCTCACATTCAAACATAACAACCGACCATTTAAATTCTAGCGGTTTACATTTGAATTTTTTCGGCACTAAAGTTTTCGCCTCAAATTTTATAGGCTATGTTCGAAATATTTGAAGTCTTGATGAATTGCCATTGTCTTCTGCAATTAATAGTTCGACTTTGAAGGGAGATTCTCTTGAGGGTTCCTTTTCTTTTCTCCCTCGCGAACGTGGTTTTAAATTAGCTTCTCTCAACATAACTAGTTTACCGAAACACATTGATGAGTTGAGGATTCTGCTGGCCGACAGACCTATCGATATTTTATCGATTAATGAAACAAGACTAGATGATAGTGTAGTGGACCATGAGGTTCATATCTTGGGGTATGATATTATTCGCCGGGATAGAAACAGAAATGGTGGTGGTGTCTGTTTTTACGTCAGATCCACTATCAACTATTCACTGCGTCCTGATTTGTCTGTTAACCAACTGGAAAATTTATGTATTGAGGTCCGAAAACCCCACTCCAAGCCTTTTGTAGTAGCCACTTGGTACAGGCCACCAGATTCGCCTACCGAAATCTTTACACATTTCGAATCACTAGTCGGCAGGCTTGACTCTCAAAATGTTGATTTCTACTTACTGGGTGATCTAAATTGCAATTTGGCCTCGTCTACATTTGATACTAACACGAATTTGCTAACAAGCATTGCTGATATTTATAGTCTTCATCAACTTATTAGAGAACCAACTCGTATAACTAGTTCATCGTCAACTTTGCTTGATTTGATCTTTACAAACTGTCCTGATAAGGTGGCTTGTTCGGGAGTCTCTCATGTGGGTATCAGTGATCATAGTCTTGTCTATGCATATCGCAAACTTTGTATTGACCGATCTGGAAGTGGCCATAAAACTGTAACCTATAGAAAATTCAAAAATTTCAGTAGTGAAAGTTTTCGAAACGACATTGCCTCGCAACGATGGGATGATGTTCTAAACTTTGAGGATCCTAATGATATGTGGCTGGCTTGGAAAACTCTATTTCTTAATGTTGTTGACAAACATGCACCTCTTCGTACGAAACGTGTTCGTCCATCGAAGTGTCCGTGGATAACACCGCAGTTGAAGAAATGCATGTGTGAAAGAGACAAGTTGAAAAGGAAAGCAACAATTACTAATGACCCATGGGATTGGGCAAATTTTAAGAAATTTCGCAATCAGGTCAACAACAAAATAAAAAATGCTAAAGAAATATATTACAAAAATGCTTTTCAGTATAGTAGGGGCAGTTCTCGAAAGACCTGGCAAACCATCAATGAACTCACTTCCAGGAACTCCAGTAATTTAACTGTAAGGGAAGTGAGACTTGATGATAATTCCATATCGATCCCTGAACAAGTGTCCGAAGCTTTTAATAAACATTTCGCTAGTATTGGACCTAAACTTGCTAGTGAGATACATGCCGACACAAATGGTTTTAGCTATAGGGAGTTTCTCTCCGGTACTGACAAGCGTTTTGAACTTCAACCAACTGACAACAATAAAGTACATTTTCTTTTATCCAAATTATGTATTTCAAAGGCGACAGGGCTTGACATGATATCCGCAAGACTCCTTAGGGAATGCACTGACTTGATTTCTCGCTCACTTTGTGAAATTTTTAATTTATCGATAGTCACTGGAGTTTTCCCTGAGGAGTGGAAATGTTCCAAAGTCATTCCCTTGTTCAAACAAGGCGAAAGAGCGGACATGAATAATTATCGTCCGATTTCAGTCATCCCTGTCGTGGCGAAAGTTTTTGAACGGATTATTTATGATCAACTGTATGCGTACCTCTCTGAAAATAACATGATCGCCGCTCATCAATCAGGTTTTCGATCTCTTCACTCAACGGTCACAGCTTTACTGGAGGCATCCAATAATTGGGCTTATAATATCGATAAAGGAAACGTAAATGCCGTTGTGTTTCTTGACCTTAAAAAGGCGTTTGATACAGTTGATCATGATATTCTGTTATCTAAGTTAAGTTCCTATGGTATTCATGGGAACTCACTAAATTGGTTTAGGTCATATCTTGATAACCGTCAGCAAAAGTGCTTTATTAATGGTTCCTTATCTGACAAGTTACCTCTTGGTTGCGGTGTGCCTCAGGGGACAATTTTGGGTCCATTGTTGTTCTTGATCTATATTAATGACTTACCAAACTGTTTGTTAAGTTCGCAGCCTAGGATGTACGCTGATGATACGCATCTAACATTTTCAAGCAGCAATATAACCGCTATAGACGAAGCTTTAAATCGAGATCTTGATTCAGTCAATAATTGGCTTGTCTCTAATAAACTTACATTGAATGCAACTAAAACTGAATTTATGCTTATTGGATCAAGGCAGCGATTAAATACTCTTCCGAGACCCCCGAATCTTACCATTGGCGGCGTTCTTGTTAATCAAGTATCCACTGTAAAATCCTTAGGCGTCTATATAGATGAAAATCTCAGTTGGAGCTCTCACATTGAGAACTTAACTAAGAAAATTGCCTCTGGTATCGGCGCTCTCAAACGAATCCGCTCATTTGTACCTCCCGAAATTCTGAAGCTTATTTTCAATGCCTTAGTGCGGCCACACTTTGACTATTGCAGTGTTGTGTGGGGAAACTGCAACTTAACACTCTCAAATAAATTGCAGAAATTACAAAATCGTGCTGCACGAATTTTGACTTTTTCCAGCTATGATGCTAATGCTTTAGATTTATTTAGTAAACTTGGGTGGAGAACATTAAGCACTCAGCGTGAAATGCAGAAAGCTCTTATGGTATTCAAATCCTTAAATGGTCTTACACCGGAGTATCTAAGCGAGCTGTTTGTCAACCGGTCTGACATAACTGAATACCTATTGAGGGACTCCGTGAACAAACTTGCTGTTCCATTGCCCCGCACCAACTTTTTGAAAAACAGTTTTAGCTACAGCGGTGCGGTACTTTGGAACAGCTTATCATCTGATCTGCGGCAGGCAGAATCACTCAACGACTTTACTCATCTACTTAACTACTTTTATCCTCTTCCATAACCTATGTTTTTTAGAAACACGGCATTCATGTAAAGCAGTTTTTATAGTTTTGATATTTTTAATGTTAGATATAGTTAGGTTAGTTAGGTTATGATGTAATTAAGATGGCTTTTGTAGCTGATGAATATACCGTGTCTAAATAAAGTTAACATACATACATACATACATACGGAGGTTTGTTTTCAAAGTTCGACTGAACTGAATTCGACGTCTGAAACCAAGTCGCGCTTTAGTCGAGCAAGAATCGAGGCAGCTTAGCACGACATAGGTACGACGTTTGAAACTGGCCTCTTATAACTAGGCATGTTGTAAGAAACTCGTCGCACGTTCTAAGACCCCCTGAGCCCCCTGAGTATACCATGCTTGGTTAATCATGACCCCCCCCCCCCCTCAAACTGTAAGACACATTTTTTCTGCCCTTCTCTAACATTTTTCCACAGAAGAAACACAAGTCTGTAGCAAATAAGGATTGTCATACTTTCTGGTGAAACTAATAAACTATGCTGAATAAAGGGATTAGTTTCTAAAGAAACTGTGGTGCTGCGTCGGTGGGGGAGTGAAACACGAAAATTTGGTTTATCAACGGAGTTGATAATGTAAATTGACCACCGTACAGGGATTCGATCAGCTGACGTTTCGAGCGTTAGCCCTTCGTCGGAGCGAATCGAGGAATTGTGGGTTGTGTATGGTTTATATACAGGAAATGGAGCTACGCTATTGGTGGTAACATGGTAACGTGAAAAACATGAATAAATTAATTGAATGAAAAGCGCTCGTTGACACCGTGGGGATTAAGAGTGCCAATTTGAAAGATCAGTTTTTGCTCGAGATTTTTACGGCTTTCCGTGGTACCTTGATGTAGGGAAAGGCCGGAGATCGACATGTGTTGTTTGGAATGGTTAGGGAGATTAAAATGCCGAGCGACAGGTTTGGATGTGTCTTTGTCATCTTTCTCAACATCACGAAGATGTTCTCGGAATCGGTCACCTAGTCGTCTTCCTGTTTCGCCGATGTATAACTTTTTGCATAATGTGCAGGTTATGCAATAGATAACATTTGCGGAGGTACACGTGAAACGATCAGTGATCTTAACAGATCGCTTAGGGCCCGATATTTTGTCAGTGTTTTGAATGAAAGGACAAGTTTTGCATCGCGAGCGCGCGCATTTAAAAGTGCCAGGTTGTTCAGTCGTTTTGAATGCGCTTTTAACTAGAAAGTTACCTACATTTTTGTCGCGTTTGAATGAAATCAGCGGTGGTTCCGAAAAGATTCTAGCAGTTTCTGGATCATTTTGCAGTATCTTAAAGTTATTAAGAATGATGGCTTTAACTGGGTTATTATGCGGGTGAAATATGAGGGTGAATGGAATTCTGTCATTCTTTTCCTTTTGTGACGTCTGTAGTGCTGACTGTTGATCAATCTGCTGAGCGCGGTGATGGCCCGATTGAACTACAGAATCAGGATAGCCACGTTTCTCGAAAAAATGGCACATTTCCTCTGATTTGTTGGAAAAATCAGAGTCATCACTACATAGACGTCGAAGTCTAAGAAATTGAGAATAGGGAATGGCGTTTTTGACATGAGATGGATGTGAAGATGAATACAACAAATAACTGTGAGAATCGGTGGGTTTGTAGTGCACACTGGTCCATAAGCCGTTGCCGCTGATAAAAACTTTGATATCAAGAAAGGCCAGGGAAGTTTCCGAAATTCCCAGGTATATTTTAGAGCCGGGTGAAAGGAATTAACGGCGCTTATAAATTGATTGATTTCCTCCTTGCTAGACGAAATTGCGCCGATACAGTCGTCAATGTAGCGACCGTAGAGTTCAGGTTTAGGACCGTTGTACTGATTGAAAAATTGGTACTCGACGTACCCTACAAAAAGATTGGCGTAGCTAGGTCCCATTTCTGTGCCCATCGCTACACCATTAATTTGCTTGTAATAGTTATCAGCGAAAGAAAAACAGTTAAGTGTTAAAACTAGTTCAGCTAGGCGGAGTAGCGTTTCCGAGCTAGGTTCCTTGACGGTGCGTTGATCGAAAAAATACTTAAGTGCTTGAAGACCTTCGCCGTTAGGAATGACAGTGTATAGAGATGTAATATCCATGGTGAAAATTAGTTTGTCTTCGCCGGTGAAATTGAAATCGCGGAAAATTTCAAGTGCGTGTTGACTGTCTTTAATGTAAGATGGCAAAGATTTGACGATGGGCGCCATAATCTTGTCTAAATAGCTAGAAATGAGTTCGGTAGGGCAACTATTCACCCTCACATTCATCCTCACATTTCACCCGCATAATAACCCAGTTAAAGCCATCATTCTTAATAACTTTAAGATACTGCAAAATGATCCAGAAACTGCTAGAATCTTTTCGGAACCACCGCTGATTTCATTCAAACGCGACAAAAATGTAGGTAACTTTCTAGTTAAAAGCGCATTCAAAACGACTGAACAACCTGGCACTTTTAAATGCGCGCGATCGCGATGCAAAACTTGTCCTTTCATTCAAAACACTGACATAACCTGCAAATTATGCAAAAAGTTATACATCGGCGAAACAGGAAGACGACTAGGTGACCGATTCCGAGAACATCTTCGTGATGTTGAGAAAGATGACAAAGACGCATCCAAACCTGTCGCTCGGCATTTTAATCTCCCTAACCATTCCAAACAACACATGTCGATCTCCGGCCTTTCCCTACATCAAGGTACCACGGAAAGCCGTAAAAATCTCGAGCAAAAACTGATCTTTCAAATTGGCACTCTTAATCCCCACGGTGTCAACGAGCGCTTTTCATTCAATTAATTTATTCATGTTTTTCACGTTACCATGTTACCACCAATAGCGTAGCTCCATTTCCTGTATATAAACCATACACAACCCACAATTCCTCGATTCGCTCCGACGAAGGGCTAACGCTCGAAACGTCAGCTAATCGAATCCCTGTACGGTGGTCAATTTACATTATCAACTCCGTTGATAAACCAAATTTTCGTAATAAACTATGCACCTGTCATTATATTCTGAATGTTGTAGCCCTCCTCCCTGATCGTGTGAAAGTAACAGATGCACTTTCAGACTCCACCTTCACTTCCTCTTCAGAGCTCGAGTCCCCAGTTTCAACAAGGACGCAGTCCTCCTCATTTGAATCTTCGCCTGACTCTCTGTTCGAGACATCTTCACTTCCCTCCTCTTCGATAGCCTGGTCGTCAATTTTCCTGGAAAGTTGACACATGATGTTCAATTTTATTGCCTCTATCTTTGCCTTTTTTTTTTTTGTTGAGTTTTCCTAATTTTTGATAGGTTACGTACTTATCCAGCTCCACAGCTTTCAATTTTGAGAGGCTCCCGTCCTGAAACGTACATTCCTTCCCAGTCATAAACTTTGTAGGTTTTTCTAGATTACGTATCACGTTGTTGAGCTTTCTCGCTTGAACTTTTTTCATGCTTCAAAGCCTTCGTGTAATCAACATAATTCTTGATGGTTTTACCAGGAATTGAGTACCCAAGAAAATTTGATGTGGATATTATTGGAAAACGTTTAAAGGTGGAGGAGAAAGTAAGAGACATGAAGGTCAATCTTGCTGAACAGTTGAGAAAGATCACAGACATGTTCATACGCATTACTCAAACAACAAAAGGAAAAAAACCGGTTTTTAAATCTCTTCGATATACTTTATTTTAGAACATATATAGTGTCCTTATTTGCTGTTTCTTATACATATACTTATACAACTTGTTTTAAATTACTTGTAGTCTTCTTAATGTAATTATCAATATTCAATTTTTTGTAAATATCGTATAATTTAACTTTTAGTTGCAAATCGATTATTAATAAACTATCTATCTATCTATCTATCTAAAATTGTTATCGAAAACGGTTTGTTTTCAATACAAATAGTGTTGGTTGTTCATCTGATGATACTTTAATGATGTCTCGATAAAAATAGATGGTTCCACGGTTATTGCCGTCATATTATCTGAGGGGCAAACACAGCTAAAATTACAGTAATGTATGGGATTTTGACCGATTTTGAACCGCCTTAACGCCGATAAAAAGAGGCGGATTTCCAACATCTGGCACTACTTTTAACGACTTTATTGATATCGTTAATTCAACAGAAAATAACGAAGGTACGACGTATAAATCTTCTCATGTGGCTTCTAAATTCGTGGTAATTTACATAATTTTGATTAGAGAGGTTTGCATGAACTGTTAAAAATTCGTTTACGGCCGTTGTAACCTGAATCTGTTCTTTATACTTTATGAAAATAATGTCAGTACAAATGTCTTTTGAAAGACTATAGCGAGTTTACGAACTGAGAGAAAATGGGAAGACGCGGCCTTGAGGTCTTGTTGCGCATGCGTGTTCCCTCGTTTGCTGGCGTCGTGACAATGTCGAGGAGGGCAATTGGCCATGTTAATATATATGATAAATGGAATGGAGGCTTGGATAAAGTGTGAATAATGAAGAAGCGTTCTCAAGTCGAATTACTCAGAAAAAGAATTTTCTGAGCCCCCAACGGGAGTCGAACCCATGACCTTCCAGATTACAGGTTGGACGCTCTAACCACTGAGCTGTGGGAGACTCGTGGTGAGCGAGGTCATACACTAGGTTCTTATGTGTGACACATGGCCATGTTCTAAAGGAGTAAGGGCCTGGGAACGAATCCAAACTTCATTGAAATCAATGAAATTTAACTAAATTGAACCTCACATGAAAGGGTATCTCAAAATTGATAAATTAAACGAGACTTACCTGTAAGTTGAAGGAGTCATCAAACTGCACCAAGGGATCACATGAGATAGCTTGACGCATGCGCATAATCAGTATTCACAGCCGAATGTGATTGTCCCATGAGTAATGAAGGTACTGGAATGTCACAGGCCACTCCAAACTAAAGTAATCATGATGATGGGTGGGGACAATAAAGTTTAACATATATTGCCCATATAATCTATGGGGCTGACAGTGGTCGGGCATGTGATCCCTTGGTGCAGTTTGATGACTCGATAGAATTCCAATCAAACTTCAACTTACAGGTAAGTCTCGTTTAATTTATCAATTCTATCTCGTCATCACTGCCCCAGGTATACCGTGAGATTTTAAAGCCAAGACAGTCACATGAGGAAACCACAAAAACCCAATGACAATGAGTGTATTTATAAACAATTCTAAGCCATACAGTAACATGAAGATCTGCCCGCAAATGCAGAGAACAAGAATCATGCCCTGCTAACACATAATCAAGCTATGGAGTCACCTAGTAAAGGAAAAATATCAACAGGGCTGAGATCCAATAGCCCTAACTTGTTGCTAAGCAAAGTAATACTAAATGTCATAAAGTTACGTAATAATAGCACAGGCCTGAAAGCCAAAAGCTCTTGTCTCTGGTCTATTCGATCTGAAGTACAGCAGATGCAAAGGTGGATGTCACAACTGGTTTATTGTAGAACTGGTCAAAACATCTTGAGGATGACCATCCAACTGTGCGCAGGATTTCAAGAATTGGGACACTTGCTGCTTTTGCTTTAGAGGTGGCTGCAGCTCTTGTACTGTGTGGTTTGAAGACTTTAGTGTCAACACCAGCCAACTCCATCGCCAAACGGATCCATCTGGAAATAGTTTCCCTTGAAACCTGTTTGTAAGGTTTGATAAAACTGATAAAAAGTTTACTTTCAGATCCCCTCAGAGGCTTGGTACGCTTGAGATATTCTTTCAAATAAGTAGACACACAGAGTGATGAATCAGCAGGGTAAGCTTTTAACACAACAGATGGAGCCCTATAGCCAGGCCTGCTTTGTTTGACATGTTCAGTAAGTAAAAATTCAAATCCACCAGGCACTTCTTTCATGCAACCAATGTCAAGCATGTGTTAAGTTTGTCCTCTTTGTTCAGAGACCAAGGCTACAAGCATAACCAACTTGAGCGTAAGACATTTTAAATCAAGCTACTCAGGAGGATGCAAGGAGGAAAGGTAAGTTAAGACAGGTTGTACATCCCAAGTTGAATTGTAGCGAGATGTTGGCGGGGAATCTTTATATATGTTCAGGATGAACAAAAAGGAAGGAATTGCTCACCTTAGTAGATGCGTGACACTTAAATCGATACAAAATTTCAAAAATATATATATATATTAAATTGAGAAAAAAGTGTCAAAGTGACATCTTGTGAAAAAACACAAACGTTTCGGGCATAGCCCTTCTTCAGTGTGAAAAACGTTAAATGTTTGCGCGACTGTAAAATTGAAAGAAACGTTACTAAGAGCTAAGCGCGCGGAAAAAAGGACTCGCGCGCGCCATTTATAAGAAATGAAAAACATTATTTAGCCCGTCTGGTTGCATAGTGCCGAGCCTAAAAATGAGTTCCATTTCCAATTGTTTCCGTCTGGCATTGACTCCAGCACATTTCCGCAAACCTCTAACAAGGATGTCAGATAGACTGTGGCCGGGAGAGTTAAAGCACAGCAGAGCACTCTAACTCTCCCGGCCACAGTCTATCTGACATCTATCTGACAGGTTTGCGGAAATGTGCGGGAGTCAATGCCAGACGGAAGCAATTGGAAATGGAACTCATTTTTAGGCTCGGCACTATGCAACCAGACGGGCTAAATAATGTTTTTCATTTCTTATAAATGGCGCGCGCGAGTCCTTTTTTCCGCGCGCTTAGCTCTTAGTAACGTTTCTTTCAATTTTACAGTCGCGCAAACATTTAACGGTTTTCACACTGAAGAAGGGCTATGCCCGAAAAGTTTGTGTTTTTTCACAAGATGTCACTTTGACACTTTTTTCTCAATTTAATATAAATTTTTTTTGAAATTTTTTAATCTTTAACGAGAAACTAGAGGATGACTGCCAATGGTCATATTATTCTTAGGTACAGTGACTGCGGATATGGCACTCCGGGCAGTATTGATGGTGGTGTAAGTCAGACCCTTATCATGGAGGCTGACATGGAAATCTAAAACTACAGTCAAAGGTGGGTCATACGGATCAGCTTTCCATTCACAACAAAAGTCAATCCACTGTTTGATGTACGGTTTGTACTGCTTGTGCGTTCCGTCAGACCAGGACTTGAGGATGATAGCTGTAGCCTTGTCTGAAACATTTCTCTGCTGGAGGCTTTTCCGGAGAGCTTGCAAGCCATCAGTCGGAGCTGTTTCCGAAGGGGGTGTAGCGCATGGTTGTTCGGTTGTGTCAGCAGGCGATTCGACTGCGGAAGGAGAACAGGATTGTCGACTAACAGATGAAGAAGAGGAGTGAACCAAGGTTGTGTCTGCCAAACGGGAACTATAAGTACTCCAGTGGCTTGATCCTGCTCTATTCTCTGTAGGCAGGCTGGTATAACGCTGAAAGAGGGAAAAGCATAGAAATAACAGTCTTTCCAACTCATAAAAAATGCATTGACATATTTTTAGCACTTGGGTCTGGTTTCCAAGACACACAATTGGCAACCTTAAAATTAAGTCTGGATGCAAACAGGTCTATTTCAAAAGGGCCCCACATTGCGGCAAGGTCTGCAAAAACCCCAAGTTTAAAGACCACTCAGTGGAGCTGTTAATTTGTCGAGATTCAGTATCAGCATCCACATTGGTAGAACCAGTGATGTGACAAGCACTGAGCCAGATTTCTCTCTTCTCACACCACAGCCAAATTTGCTGAGCCATATCATTACATGCGGCAGATTTAATTCCCCCCATGTTATTAACATATGCTACAGTAGTTGTATTATCAGACTGAATTCTGATATGTTTGTTGTGAGCCTTGCTGAGGAGAGACTTCAACCCCAGTAGAACAGCTTTCAGCTCTATGTAGTTAATATGAAAACCTATTTCTTCCAAGCTCCAGAGGCCATCAGTTCTCTGAGCCCCATGTACTGCACCCCAACCTCTGGTAGAGGCATCTGTGGTAAGGATCAGGTCAGGGTCTCCGTGAACAATAGTGTTAAATGAAGAGCCTACATTGTGCACCCACCAGGTTAATTCTAATCTAGATTCATTTGACAAAATTACTGGTGCATCATAATTGCCCTTACTCACCCGCAAGGCATGAATTTTATTCTTTTCTAGGTCCCTATAGTATAACTGCCCGAACTGAACAGCAGGGAAACAAGAAACCATCAATCCTATAACTCGAGCAACTTCTCTAATAGTTAATTTGCTCTTGTGTAATAAGGTCTGACAAGCTAGCCGTACACGTTCAGCTTTAGCAGGTGGGAGTCGAATTGTCATGTTTACACTATTCAACAAGAAACCAAGAAATTCCATTTCTTGTGATGGCAGCAGGACTGACTTTTCAGGGTGAACCACAAACCCCAAACTAAGGAAGGTATCAACAGTGTCCTGAATATTCTGGGCACAGGCAGTGTAATCATATCCTAACAGGAATGAATCATCGATATTTCCCATACAAATATGACCCAAAGCTCTTATATGGGAATCAACTGGTTTCAATATTTTAGTGAATAGGCGAGGAGCACCAGCAGGCCATTGGGCAAACATGTATACTGAAAGTAGCTACCCTGCCATTCAAATTTCAAGTATTTCCTATCCTCCGTTGTAATAGGAACTGAATAATAGGCATCCTTAAGGTCAACCGATGCCATAAAACACCCTGGACGCATGAGTTTGAGGGCAGTTTGAATAGTATCCATTTTAAAATGGAAGTAGGATACAAATTTTAAGTTTAAAATCATTCTGTAAGTGCCATCCTTCTTGGGACGCACAAAAATGGTAGAGGTAAAGTCACCTTCTACATGTTCTGTAGGTTCAACAACTCCTTTGTTGAGCAGCTTAATAATTTCTTCATTTCATATCTCCCTTTCAGAAGGTGAAAAAGGCATTGTTTAGGCCGTGAAAGCTGGAAGGGGAGAACACCTCCAAACTCAATGTGATAGTGCTTTATAGCATCAAGTATGACCGGGTCAGTAGTCAGTGACTCCTAACCGCCTACATGGTCTTGAAGCCTTCCAGCTGAGAAATTTGCAACCATATGGGAAAGATTTTCCTTATCAATAGAGGGAAGGAGTTGTTCCGTTACCTGTGTTTCTACTAGTCTTTGTTGTTGGATTGACCGGGCTTTTTCTGGGCACTCTTCTGTGCCCGGTTGTATCCTAAAAAAGGACGATGCTGAGATGTTTTCTGACTACATGTTCTGTCATAAGGCTTATAGTGTGAGCGGCGAAATTTCTGCCTTCCTGCCTTTATATAGCCATGGTTGGCCGTTCGAGTCTCAGAAGGTTTCTGCATTTGGCGGCCTGCTTTCTTTGCCTCAGCCATATCCTTCAAGTGCTTCGACAGATCGTCTCCAAATAACTTGGTTGAGGGCTTGATTTCATCCTTACATAGCCTTGTGTATGGGGGGTTGAGCTCTGGTTTTATCAACTCTCGTCGCTTTATGTTAAGTTTAAAATTAGCATTAGCTAGAAGAGCAATGCTAACTATGACATGATCAAGGATCCTACGTGTATTCGGTGTTGTTCCAGTGTGAAGGTCCTTCACCAGCTGGTCACCTAAGATAGACAGGGCTGATAAGCCTTGAAGGAGCGGTTCTTGTACCCGCTGGAATGCTAGGTCAACTGTTCTGCTACGCCGTGGTAGCAAATCCCAGATTTCCTCGTTAACTGTTGTGGTTGACAGAAATTTGCAATTCTCTGGAGGGTGATATTTCTCAACCCGTTCTTTCACTGTTTCTGGTGAAAGACCGCCAGTAGCCATGTTATCTATTAGGCCAGCAATTTTCTCTGTTATGGCTGGAGATTTCTCCTTGCACTGCACAAACGCCTGGGTCAGGCTCTCAATGATATCATCCGGCGACCCTGAGTCAGGGCATGAGGCAGTTTTCTTCGCCGCGTTCGCTGCATTGTCGCTCGAGTCGAGCATATCACTTACAACGGTATGGATATCCACTGTGCCGCTTTTGCTCCGTTCCGGTTCTATTCCTTCGTCTTCGTCTGAGTCAGTACGAAGTAGGATGTCTTCTTTAAAACTAGCAAGCATAGCTGTTTGAGTTTCTGAAGCCTTAGTAAGTTGAGCCAAGGTGGTAGTTAGTCCTCGTAGGACCGCCATATTGCTGTCCGGAAGGTGATCTGTGTCCTTAATCCTCTGAATGTCGGACTGTAACTCCGTCTCAGCCATGTAAAAAAAAACGTTTTATCGAGTGAAAACGATACTAAGGCCAGAGATTCACCAAAAAGAGATCATCATCGGAGGATGAAACCACGTGCTTATACCGATTAAGCGCGCGAAAAGCACTGATTATGCGCATGCGTCAAGCTATCTCATGGGATCCCTGGGGCAGTGATGACGGGATAGAATAAGCAGTTTCAGCAAGTTTTGAGTATGTTTGGTTGAAAAGCCGCCAGATAACATGCATTTAAAACTTAAAAAAATCCCATCGACAGATGTCTCTATTTCAGAAAGTGTGTCCCTCCAAACCATCTCTAATTTTCACAATTTTCAAATGCATTTTTTTCAGCTCCAATTCAACTAAACAGCGTCAAAGTTGGTTAGGTAACCATTTTTGAGATGCTCTTTTATGCAGTGGAAATAATTTTTTCCAGTCGATAAATTTTAGAACCTCGTTCCCAGGCCCTTACTCGTTTAGAACATGGCCCATTCGACCTTTCTGATCGCGTCGCCACTGTGATGACTATGGCTGAGAAAACCTCTTCGAAAAGGTACGTTTCTATGCTCAGATTGCTTCCTTTTTATTTCATATGGGCTTTAGACGATTTTTGCAAGTAAATTATCGATACATACATGGATGACTCGTGAATGAGACGAGCAAACTGCTCTGTTCTGGATACATATCTCCATGAGAACAACACCTAGAACGAGCAAGCTTATTTCCTTCAAGTTTATTGTCGAGCTTAAAGAATTTCCGAGATTTGTGAGTCAATTTGTTATCTTATTTTCAACTTGGACTTACAGTTTATTTACTACAGTCCTGTACACGCTTAAGTCATTTCAGATCAAGCGTTTCAATTCTCAATTTGTGTACATTTAGCTTTTGATTTGCCAAAGCTCAAGTTTTCTCAAGGTGATATAACTCTTTAACATGAATTGATTCACCACTGAAAACAAAACCAGACGTTGATGTTCAGAATTCATAATAAGGCTTTCGTTTGTGTTCAGTTGTCTCTTAGTTTTTGCTTCTGTTTTCCTGTTTAGTTCTTGCTGTTATTGTTTTTCTGTCGACCCTCAAAAGCATAATTTTATTCAAGTTTTGACCGCACCGCCCAACCATTTAGCTCTATTAGCCTATGCTATTTCTAAGTGGCTGTGCTCTCATTAATCTACAAAATTACCTTTTTACCTGAATATTGTCTGTAAATATCAGAGGGCACAGTAAAGATGTTTGTTGTTGTTGTTGTTGTTGAGACGCGCGAGTATGCTCCAAATTTCGTAAGTGCGTTCAAGAGACGACGTGATCATGACCTGGCCGCGTCGTCGTCTAAATTTTCCCGGATCGTAAACTCTCTATTTTCGCTGCGGGAATCCGTCTTTTTGTAGCGGTGGTACAGTGGTTCAAAGTCGGTCAAAATCCCATACATTTACTGCAATTTTAGCCGTGTTTGCCCCCCAGTTAGGCGCCAATAACAGTGGAACCATCCAGTACACCTACAAAAATTTTTGTAGCCCCCCTTTTATCCTTGCATAAAATTTGCTGACCAACCCCCTATCTGCACCAGCCCCCATCCAACGCCCAACCTCTAATTATTGACCGGTAGCTTAAAGTTACTATTTTTTTATTCTTCAAGCTTTGCGGAACGTTTTGCGCTTTCTAAAGCTTTCAAAGTTTAGTCATAACTAAAGAGGCGAAGTTTTTTTTTCGCGGCGGTTTTTTCCTTCCTCCCGCCACGAAAAAAAGAATCTTAAGTTAAACAATTTCCAAGTTAAACAATCAACAAAGCAATCTCCAACAGCGTTATTTTGCATGTTTTTTTTTTTTTACGCCTAACCTTATTTGGAGAGATTTGAACAAATTATTTACACGCTTCACTGCGGAAGTCCCATTGAAAGACAAGATATTGCGTAAAGCAATTGAGAAGGAAGTCTTGCGTGACATTTGGGGAAAATGCGAGCTTGCAGAAAATTCTTTAAACCTCGTAATTCCATTACAAAGAATATTGAAGCTTAGTGGCAAGAGAACGCAGAACAGTCTATAAATGATCTGTTTCAAGAATTTATTGTTTTTATTTTCGTCTCGGCTGAGGCTGTTTAAGCTGGTAACTATGGCAGCGTTGCAATGTCGTGACTTGACCAATGGCTGTACATTGCTTTAGTGCCAAAGAGACGCGAACCTTCGATGATTAGACGTCTGTCCTCTGCCCTTGCCTTACAATCCTGCAGCATATTTTAGGAGTTATTTCAGAAATTTATTAGCAGCAAAATTGGCTTTAACAATGTCCGACCAAGAACTGCCAAATGTGTACCAGTCATTCTGTATTTTCGGAGCAGGAAGCAAGGATACTCAGCCTATGATGGACAATGTGAAATTTGCCAAGCTATTTCGTGATCTAAAATTATACGACAAGAACTTTTTCCAAATTGACACGGACATAATCTTTAACAGATCTGAAGTCTAGAGGTGAGGAGAACGTTTTTATTTTGATTGTTTAGATCGTTTGCAACATGATTCCATGTTTTGTTAATTCGTATACTTGCAGCAAGACAGGCTTCAAGAAAGCGCTAGAGCTGTGTGCGGAGAAGAAGTACGGGAGTAAAGACGACGTGCAAAAACTGATCGACAAAATCTGTGCTGGAAAAGGTCCTGTTGCAGTTGGAGCCACTGTAAATGGTAAACAACCTGTGTTACATGTAAGCTTAATTATCATTCAATACTTTTCTCCCTTCCTTTTCTTTGGCCAGAGCCTACCACGTGACCTACAAATAACTGCCTACAAATAACGGTCTGCTCGTGCTCACTACCGTCCAACTGAGATTTGCAGATCATGCACAGTTGTGTCCACGCGTCCAAGCTCTTCAAATGCAGTGTAAAATGGCAGATCGTTTCACGCTTCTCAAGAATAATTATGAAAAACAAGCTCGGTGATCGAATGATAAAACTATTATTCAACTCGGTTTTCGCAAACATCGTGATTCGCCAGTGTCGCGCAAATCAATTATTTGCCTCAGCCTTCGGCTTCGGCAAATAATTGAACTTCTCGCCACTGACAAATCACGATATTTTGCTCAACCTCGTCCAATAATTGTTTAATGTTTCTTTTTGGGGATCATTGACAGTAATTCCGCTATTCTCCTTGAAAAGTCCCAGAGGAGCAGGACGGCCTGAGAGGAACTGAAATCAAATAGCGTTATCCACATCGCACGAAAGAAGTGCGCAGAAAAATGTGAAACAGATTGCAAGTAGTGGAGTCGAAGTTGCTACCAATGTAGAAAGAGGGATTTTTGCCTTAAAAGCTCTAAGACAAAGTTGCATATTTTTGTTGTTGTCCGAGGGCGTTCGAAACCAAAGTTTTGGTTTGAAAGAGAAGAAACGGTCATATTCCTTGAAAATTGGCTATCAAAACCATAGTCCGGGATTTGTGAAAGTTGTAGGTGTCCTTATGGACGCATAAATAACAGAGCCCGACAGGAATGAGTTAAAGGTGTAGGAAAGAGTAAGACCACAAATGAAATTCAGAAGTAACACTAGAAAGTTAAAAGACGCACGTAAGATATAAACTCTACGTACTACTACACCATATAAGTCTCTAATTTAGCCCAAGTTCATGATTAATGGCGGCAGTAAAAAAAACTCGCGATAAAAGGATGACCTGCACTAAAAGGCCTTGAGAAGAATCCTTTCCGGGACTCATTTTAGTATGTGAAAATGTTTATTCAAAACAACAATGGCACTATTTACAATATTTACAGAATAAAAAACGCGCTATAACATCGAACTACCTAAATATACAGTGACAATTACCTCGGAGTAGGCGGAAAGCTATATACAATACAAAAGCAAAGTTCCTAAGTAGAGCCCTTGATGGAGGAGCAAAGCAAAGGCACCTAAAAAGAATCCTTGATTGTAAAACATATAGTCCACTAACAGCGCACAAGCATAAAAGCACCTACAAACATTTAAACAGTTAAATGAACCTTGGGAAGTCCATTCTCTACGGTGCAAAACCGAGGAACTACCCACAAAGCAGAAAAGTCAGACACAGAAAGACGCGAAAAATCAAGAAAAATGCGACGTTTAACGTCACTCGAAATGTACTTAATCAAAGCTCTATGATCCTCATTACCATTCTGAAAGGTAGCCTTATTGCGAAATTTCCAAACACCGTAAAGAATGGACTTCACAAGATAGCGCGCAATTCTAGCCCTGTTATCATCTCTGCAGGGCCAGAGAAAAAAGAAAATAAAGAGCGAATTGCAAACAAACGCGCAGCCAAGGATGTGAGCTAAAACAGGCCTGAAATGGGTCCACACCCTGGAGACACGAGGGCAATACAAAAAACAATGATCAATGGTCTCTTGTCTGGGACAAGAGTCGCAAGCAGCAGAATTAATGTAACCCCAATTCCTTAAAGAATCTCGCACCTTGACTCCCCTCAAAGTGATTAACCAAGAAAGGTCATTCTTGAAATTCTCGCAGAAATTGTCCCGGACAAGAGACCAATGATGCTTAAGAGAAAAATTGACCGGAAGACAGCGAGACCATTGGACAGGGAGGGTAGGGGAGAAGAGACATTACTCAAGAGAAAAGCATAGATCTTCCGAGAAGAAAGATCAGGCAAATGAGACACAGAAGACAAAATACGCAAAACAGAGGCATAAAACGGAGTGGGAGAAGCCGCGCTAGGCGAAGAAACATCACGCAGCCTCGCCCACTCAGCCCGCGTGTGGTGCATTAGTGGCAGATCGCTGAGCCTTATTATGGTAAAATTTTACAAAAATCCACGATTCTATACCTAGGAGTTCAATTTTAGAGTTGTTTTGACTCTAAAATATGGTTTGTCCCTAAATATTAACTGAGGCCGATTTTGGATGGCGCATGTGGGAAATATTATTAATAATGACGATGTGATGATGGTCATGATTATCAATATTATCATTTGCTCTTTCTTGTCTCTTCTTGTTTGTTTTAATAATTGTTAGAGTAATTTTAAAAGTGGTTTACTTTTACTAGTTGTTAAGAGTAGCTTACGTGGATCGAAGGAAATGCCGCAGCAACCTTACCCTCATTCAGAGATAAGTATTTTTATCAATCCCTTGGTAGTGATTAGTCTTTGTAGAAACTAATTATTGGCGATTTTCTGATCTGCTAATAACATCTTGATGGGTAACCTTCTTAGAGGTACTTAATAAAGAAGTGACCTGTTTTCCCGTTCATCTTGAGCCAGAATGTCGCTAACCTGAAGGTCGTTTCGTCAAATGAATTTAAACTTTTCAAGAAAACCAACTTGTTTTCTCCTGTGTTCCCAGCTCGTTATTATGGCCTTTTAAAGAAGTATCCTCTTCGAGCAAAATTAAAGTATCAACTCAAAAGAAACTAACTTTAGTCGTAGAAGTTCACTAAGTGACGTTTTGTCTGTAAAACGCTGAGTCAGCTATTGAAAAGGACTCCTTGCCGCTTCATGCTGCATAAATCACTGCTCTCTAGTAAAGTGACTCCGACCCGTGTGCGGCTTTACCTTTCCACATACCACTATACTTGTATTTCAGTCAACCACTGATATTCTGTAGACGCACCACATAGTCAGACCAATAAGTGTTCAGCCGGCAACATATCTCCTAGCAGCAGAGGAAGACTTATTATATCTTTCCCTTTGTACGCGCGCTGTGATTGGTCAATTTTACGGGCCGTATTCTACAGTACTGCCCGCTTCACTTCAACTAGTTTTCTTTCCCACGCGCCGAATCAAGATATAATAAATATCTTACTAACCTCGTTTTCTCGGTTCGTACTGTAAGTTACGGATCCTCGTTTTTCCCATTAATTTATGGCCCGCTTGCTTCGCGCTTGGACATAAATCAACGGGGAAACACTCGGTCCGTAACTTAAAGTACGGACCTCGAACTCGGTTAGTAAGAAGTATATATTCCACCCAGAGCCTGGAGTGCAAACTAACTAGTAAAACCAAAGGGGTAGTTTCCGATCTACCTATCTTGCCACTTACTGGGTTTCTTGCGCGGGTTGTCCTCTTAAAACAGTAAGCTACATGCTTTTAGGACTGCCATCTCCCTGTCGGTTAAAATTCCTTTCACAAAAAAATCAGTCAGTGATGTTTTATTTGCCGTATCGTGTTCTCGGTTTAAGTAACTTCCCTGTAAACAAACCAGGCGGACAGCAAGGAGCACATCAAATTCAAAAGGATCATTTTGTGTGCTGGAGTTAGCTGATTTAGGCTATTAATATCGTGGTATTTCGCTGTTTTTGTTTGTAAGTTCTACCAAAGAATGATTCTCCGCGGACACAATATAAGATATAAGATTTTCTTTGGCTAAAAATAAGTAGATGGCTGACATCCACGGCGATAACTTTCAAAGCATTTTACTGGTTAACGTTTATCCTTATGGTTTAATTTATGTGTATCAGCTTTCTTTCTCTTGAAGGAATTGTTATTCATCACAAGATCTGGTAACTGAGGACAGGAATCAAATGGAATTGAAACCATTGCGCTAAAAATGTCGACCTCAGTATCATTAACGAAGTGTAAACAAACCTTTTTTCTGATTGTGCCCTTAGAGCATTTGAATTGTTTTGAGTTAATCTCAACTCTCAAGAGATTTATACAGTCAGTAACAGTGGTGCCACACCAGTTTACTTGTCCTGTAAAATACCTGCAGACTCCTCAGTGCGGAGGTCTCGAGGGTCTCGAGGACTTAAACTAAACTACTATTTTTTTTCCGATAGTGTAGTTGCGAAGTCGGTATTTAACCTAACTTGCTTTTTACGCCTCGTGTCCTGAATTGAAATTTTTTCGGAATTACAGAACAAATACTCTTAGATTTTGATACATCCTCGTGTCTACCGCTTGTAGGACGAGCCCCAGTGACTAAAAAACGAATGAAGAGAGAAAAAGAAAGAAGGAAAATAATAGATACACGAGCCGAGTGATGAATCTAACGACACCATTTCGTTCAATATTCTGCCGGAGGCAGTCTGAGAGCAGTTAGGCAGACTAGTGCACTTGGTTAAAAACCATTTTAATACTTTCCATGCTGTTCCTCTGCAGTGGGTATCAGCATCACACTATGCGTTATAACTAAAGGTTTCATCATCTTCTAAATGAATTTTAATACCATATTTACTTGAACATAGTTAACAAATACCAGGAGCCCATAATGGGCTCCTGCAAATACCTTGTCATGTACCGGAAGTGTTTATTGGAAAGTTGAAATGAAATGAATTATATCCAGCAACTGAGACTGAAGATCACTGAAGTCACGTTTTGTGCTTGGAATAAGAGTATGGCTCGACAAACTTCATTTGGGATATTTTGATTCGAACTCTAGTTCAAAAATTTCCTCTTCTTCTGTAAATAATAATCCATTTCATAGATATGAACGTGCTCTGTTCAAGTCAAGGAAAAATGTTTTTGAATCTCCCTTTAGTTGCACTAGTTAACAATTATTCACCGAAGTGGAGGTGAATAGTGGTGGATATTTACCAAGCCGCGAAGCGGCGAGGTAAATATCCACCACTTTCACCGACACTGAGGTGAATAATTGCTTTGGTATATACCACACAAGCTGAATAATTAGCGGACCAAAACATTACTTTGTGTGCGACAATTTACCGACAAGCGGTCGGAAATTGTAAAATCTCGCACGCCGGCTGCTAGGAGGTGGATAGAACTTGCTGATCACCTCCGAGCTAACCAATCAGAGCGCGAGAAAAGCGCTACAGTCAAACCTGTATATAACGGCCCTGTATATAGCGGTCACCCTGTGTATAACAGTCACTGAACAACTTCCCAAAAATTGTCCCTTATATTTACTGTTAAGTTGGCCTGCATATAGCGGTAACCTGTACTACGGACGCGGTCACCCTGTAGACTTCCTGAATCCACAACTTCATTATCTTTTACTTGTATATAACGGTCACGAAATTTGGTTACGACTGACGAATAATGACAAGCTTTATTCAACAGCTCGTTAAACAGCAGCCACCAAGGAAGGGGTCTCAAAAAAATACAAATATTAATACTGAACACTACTACTTATACATGTCATCGCCTACGTCCGGCACATGCTTGCGACAGATAACATTAAAGTGCCGTCGCTTTCAAACAATAGTTACTGCAACTGTAACAACACAACCGTACCACACTGTTTTCCCTTTCGTCATAGTTCCCTGATTATAGCACTGTACTGTACTTATGAAGTTGACAGCCGCTGTTTTAGGCTACTGTTTTATAGACCAACGCAGCACTCGGTATCAAATTTCTCTTCTATCAGCTTCCGATGCAGCCACTCGCAGGAGAAATTGTCACCCTCAAAAATGTATTCACACGGAACCTCGAGACCAAAGCCACCTCCTCTGTTAACTCGCTTCCCTTTTATTACCACTTTCCCACAATTGGTGTGCCTCTTCAAAAATCTGGTTAACCAAGTAGCCATTAACTTAGGTACGTGGCCCATGACCTCGAATTCTTTGTTCAAGGTATTTGGATGAAAGTCGACGGCTCGTTCTGTCGGGACCTGGTCAGGTTTTGGTCTCACAACGGCTACAGCATTTACGTCCTTCTCATTTGTCGGCTCACGCCTAAGCTTATAAATATCTCCCAGTATTGGTTCCCAGTCAGCCTGGTATTCATGGTATCCCCTGATGAACGAATTCACTTTTATAGTATTCATTGGCATTTTACCTGATGAAAGCAAACAGATAGAACTTACATGAAAAGCACCGTAGCGTGAAATGGACCGAATTTTTACTGTACCACTACCCCGCCCACTTTTGTTACACATTTGCGTCGCACACCTTTTCTCACGTGATGTTAAACCATTTCCGTTCTTTCTTAACCCTGTTTTCTTTCTCAATCGCAATTGGGCGATACGTAAGCCCTAGATGTTTTGCTTCTCTGACGAATAATAAGCGCCCGTATGGTTGCTGGTACTATTCCAACAACAAGGCTTGGATGACAACTGATGTTATAAAAGAACTGCTGGAGAAACTAAATGCAAAATTAAAGAGAAAAGGACGAAAGATCCTACTTCTAATGGATAATGCTCCCTGTCACCCTCATAACCTGGCTGACACTTTCTAACATCACCATCAAGTTTCTCCCTAAGAACATAACTTCCATGACGCAGCCTCTTGATGCTGGTATTATTGCCAACTGGAAAGTTAATTACAAAACGAAACTTCTCCGCTTTGTGTGCTCCAGAGTAGATGGAAAAAAGAATGCTAGTGAAATCGTCAAATCGGTTAATGTTTCCATGGCAATCGAGTGGGGGAAACAGGCGTGGGATGAAGTGTCCTCAGACCTGATTGTCAAGTGCTTCAAAAAAACGAAACTTTACCCCGAAGAAATAGACGACGAGGATGATCCGTTTGAGGGCGAGGATGAATTGTCTTCCCTACAACAGCTGGCACACGAGATCGACTTCACGTTCGATGCCCTGACATTCATTTTGTCAGAAGACCAGATTGATGTATGCCAGGGATATTTCGATGACTCAAATCCCAACTGGAGGGAGGAGGTCCGGAACGATCTCTTTGATGACGAAGATGATGAAATTGGAGATAGTCCCCGAGAGAAGCGAAAGAAAGACAGCGATGCCGCAGAAGTTGACCTTGATGAATATTACGACCCGGAACTCAAGGAGTCTGTCTTTTGGTCGAGGGTCGAGGGTCGAGGGTTCTATGTCGAGGGTCGAGGGTTCCATGTCGAGGGTCGAGGGTAACAAATTTTCCCAAATATTTATTATTAAAAAAATAAATAAAAAAGACAAGAAATTGGAAGAAGAGAAATTAAATTAAAAGAGAATTGAAGAAGAATCTAAGCGTTTCCAAAAAGCGAGTTGCACGTGGACATAAGATCTTTTTGTAAGTGGACAGCCTAGGGGGTGGGGGATGAAATAGTGAATAGCCCGTTCCGTGCCCCATGTAATCCCAGTTTGGCTTTAGAAACGTCATTGATTTCACTTGTGTTTCACAAGATTTCATTTGTGCATCACACCGGGGGATACTTCCCTATAGGGCCTATACGGATAAGGTATGGCTTTTGATTCCGATGTCCTGAAACGGGTATATAAGTTCAAGCGTACCTGTACTTATCAGGATCTTTGGCAGGTTAGGGATTTGTTCGCTTTCAGTTAACGTTCTTCTTACAATCTTAAAAAAGAGTGCGTTGGTATTTACTGTTATTTTTTTGTTTGAAACAGGGTAAGGGTTAGGGTAAAGTTGCAATGTCCGATCGAAGTAAATCCAAGGGAGATTTCGAAAAATTTGCGGCTTCGAAAAATCGCGATTCCTCCGTTAATTCTTGAAAGCTCGTGCCTACCCAAAGTAGATTTCAGATTTGAACCTCTATATAGCCTTTACAAAATCGGTATAGAGCGTTTTCAGTCACGCAAGTAAAAAAATAAAATCATCATTCATTCAATAGACAAAGTCAAGAGATTGTGATATTATAGAAGAGTAATAAATAAACAACATGCCAAAGTCTCAGGGCCGTGCGATATTCCGTACTCGAGTCATTCGGCAAAATGTACCACTCAAAATTATAGTGTTTTGAGTGGAAACGCCATCTTGGCGTTCCTCTGAGGAACCCCAAGATGGCGGCCGGAAACGAGTTAAAGCATATGTTTCTTACTCGAGTCTGTCTCAAAGGCTTTGTTCTCTCTGTTGAGCTTTCAATCATGCACATAGACGCTTCTCTTACCATGTTGGGCTTTCAACCTCAAAAACACACGGTGAATCGATGTTTTCATGTACGTGACTTGCTTGTGAGCAGAAATCTTTATGTCACGCACTGTGAAAAACTCTTAAATTCAAACTGCTCTATTTTCAAAACAGAGCAAGGTACCGAGCTGAAAACATGCAAGCAGATACATTTCTAAAATGGCTTTTACGTAATGAAGATGGATCATGTGTATTTTGTGCACCTCTCGACCGATATATCGGCCGATATATCGACCGATACATCGGCCGAGTGTCGGTCGACATATCGACCGATACTCGGCCGATGTATCGGTCGATATATCGGTCGACACTCGAGCGATGTATCGACCGAGATATGTCAGTCGATATGTCGATCGATATGTCGGTCGAGATATCGGTCGAGTATCGGTCGATATGTCGACCGAGATATCGGCCGAGTATCGGTCGATATATCGGCCCACACTCGACCGATACGTTAACCATTGACTGTCGGCGGTATATCGGTCGACTGTCGGTGGTATATCGGTCGACTGTCGTGTACTGTATTATAATCAGGCATCAAATATTTTAGACTGTGTTGAGACACTTGGCAATAAAATCGATTTCTGAGTGTCTTGGATACATTTCCCCCTTCCCCCACAAACAATGTTGATGTTTCCATTTCTTCTTTTACTGCACAGACCACAGCGGCTACATAATATTGAATTGGGGGCTTGGGGGTATCACAGAATAAACGCTAGATGTAAATAAATTAGAACAAGTGCTTAAATATCGGAACGCTTGTCTAAACGGCTATTAATTGTCGCCTTTAATTGTCGCTCACTGTAGGTTAAATTACGTCTGCTACGCAGGCTGCAATTAACCGTACACAAGTATGAGTGAAGTATATGGACAATGTCGGTAGCCTATCGATCGACATGTCGGCCGACAGTCGGACAAACAATCGCGGTCGATATGTCAACCGACATATCGACCGATATCTCGACCGACCTATCGATCGACATATCGACCGACATACTTCGGTCGATATGGCGGTCGAGTGTCGGCCGATATATCGACCGATACATCGGCCGAGTATCCGTCGATATGTCGACCGACACTCGGCCGATGTATCGGTCGATATATCGGCCGATATATCGGTCGAGGGGTGCACAAAATACATATGATCCATGAAGATAAAAGTGCAAAAGTCTGTTTACTTTTGAATTTTAGTTCTTTTTGACGTCACGTGGAAGCCCCCTGTAGGTCTTGTGAGATGTGAGATTACAAAGAGCGGAAATGACGCCATTTTCCGCACGAGTAGATACGAAATCATTACAAATCACATGAATTTCTCCATGACAATAGCATAAGACAGGTATGTTAAGTGACACCGTTCGGGTTCGCGCAAGCTGATTAAAACTTTTCTCAGTTGAAACGAATTTGTAAACAAACGTGCGTATAACTATGTAACAAAAAAACTACGAGCAAGACAACTTTGATTTTTGTCGTCCGCGAGAAATAAAGCCGTGACTAGACGAGCGAGGATTTGCTTTGCGATGGTGATGCGTTTTTTTTTAATGTCGCGTAGCCGGCACGCAGGGGTGGCTATAGGAGTGAAAAATTCCGTGATTTCAACTCATTAAATTTCTTGCGGTTTGTTGTATCCGATATTTTTAGCTGTCGCCATTGCATCACTTGCACGCGGGTGGTTACACATGCGATTATAACCGCGCGCTGATAACAAGGCAATGTTAAAAAAAATCACATCACTATCGCAATTCAAAAAAACGTTCGTGCAGCCACGACTTACATTCCTCTCGCACGAGATCCGGACATCTACGCAAATCTCACTTTTTCTCGTGAACCGCTTCTACCCTCAAGTTTCGTCACTTAAGTAAGATCTTGACAATGATAACAACCGTTATTGATTGAAAACAATCTCCAAGGATAAGAAACCTACAGTGACGTCAAAACTAAAAGCACATACACAAAAGCGCCCAACAGGACCTACCCTAACGCCAACAGGCCTATCCTCCTTTTCTGCGCTGCGTAATACTGGTGACAGTGTTGTCGGTACATCATCACTAACAGTTACAGTAACAGTAACGAGACGACAATTACCTTTACAATTTCCCGTGATTTTTTAATGGCAATAAACATCGCCTCCTCCTCGTCCTCTGCCTGGTACCTCCTTCACCAACTGTTTGATTTTTTCCCTCTTATCACATCAGTGAACGATTTAGGGGAATCCATAGTCTTTCACAAAGAATCGAAACAAATCGCAATTTGCAATCTTACGAGAAAAGCGCCGGCAAATATCGATTTGACGTTGTTTCAAAGAAGTTGATCACCGTACCGGAAATCGCGTTTGCCGCAGCCAATCACTTGTTGCGTAATGGCTAGTGAAAGCAGTCATTGTTATTAAACTGGCTCAGGGCATTTTGCGAAAATATCATGAGAAATGGAACTGATGGTGGCTACTGGGCAGCGTGGCTTGTAGACATTTTCTTTGAGAAAAATACAAAATATTTAATAAAAGCGGACTATGCTGGCCAAGAAATTTTATTGTG
>JAEMWC010000546.1:0-10000 GCA_016490735.1 Pachyseris speciosa | reverse complement strand
CCATTCCGTTGAAAGTTGATCAGGGGCACCCTACGAGCCAAAGTAGCCAAAAGCTGTGTAAAGGCATTTTTAAGTACATTATGGTGTTTGAAGTCTGCTTAAAGTGATGTTTTGGTTAGCTAGAAAACTTTGATCTGTTCGGATTCCCTAGCTGAAATGTTAATTGCCTGAAAGTTTCAGGGAACAAAATCTTTCTTTGTGAAAATACTAGTTGAAGTTAACTTTCTAGGGAACCTTTTCTTCTTCCCGAAAATGCTAGCTGACGTTTTTTACTGCCAAAACAGCAATAACAACCTTTCCGAAAACCTCAGGGGTCATGATTTCCACATTACGAATCTTTTAGGCCACGTTTTACTTACGAAAATCCGAGTGCACTCTTTAATCGACGCCGAAAGCCTTAGGCGAACTACCCTCCACCGAACAGATATCTACCGAAACTTGTCGTTGGGTGCCCCTGGTTGATGTGTTCATTTTACTCTGCTGAGTTTGTTTTCGGGATTTTCTGAAACTTTGGATAACAAGCTTGTTCACTTTCATTGGCCTTTTGGTAAGTATCATTGGCGCAATTTACCGTCTACTTTCTTGAGGCGTTTGGGGAGAAATTACAGAATCGACTTCTTTTCTTATTTTTTTCTGTTGCAGAGCCATTTTAACCTGAAGTGGTAAGGGGTCGTGAGGGTCTTCTCCCGCCGGGCGGCTCGATAGTTCCAGCTGAACTAGAAATTGTAGGTGAGGACGACTGTTTTCTAAGTTGTTATTATTATTCGTGCAACATCGACTGACATCGAGAGAATCTGCTCGGCCAGCGGAATTTGAAACAGTCATCGAAGCCCAAGCAACGGTGATGAAAAATGCTATTAAAGTAACAAGGCGGTCGTTTGATACATTAGATGATACCCTGTGTACCAGAGGGTTTTTTTTTTTTTTAACCAAAGTAATATTCTGAGTAATTGTGCTTTAAAATTTATGTGGTCAATGGTGCCAAAACGCTGAAACGTAATGCCACTGACAGCGACGGAAAGACTCTGGGTCTGATCTGTTACCGTATTTGAATTCCGTTCATGAATTGCTAAACATGAATTTCGGTCCCGAAACAAACATTCACGGTGTGTTTGCCCATGAATACTTGACGGCTTTTTTCTGAATTTCCTATCATTGGTTCATTGATTTTTATGTGAAAGTTTTCGTCGCCTTGCGCTGATTAGACTGATCTTTTTATCCGCTGCACGTGATGGACTGTCAATAGAGGTGTGCTCGACTGCGCCCTAAGGGAGTACAGTAAGTAATATTTTCCGCTATTTGTCTATTGACTGCAATATCCTTCATTTCCAATATACATTGCGTTACGACACACATAACTTCATTTCAAGATCGCAATACGCGTAGCATACACATTTGACCTGGCTAGTGATCTCTATTACGTTCAGGCAATATAGTCAATGGTTCTTTTCACCTTTTCTGGAATTTCCGGTGAATAAATCCTTGATTTTCTGCGTGAATAAATTAAGTCCCGAATAGCGTCGGAGTTTTGTTGATTACAAATGCAATTTGTTTTCTGACCTCGAAATATCGCTCACTACTAATTGGGGAACATTTTTCTTTGCCAAACTGTTAAAAAATCCACATATGTTTTGTGTGTTTGTGTTACTTGCGCGAAATCTGTTTTCCTTTTGAAAGACATTACAAACGACGTCATGGGGGGAATTGTCGAAAAAAACTAACCCTAAAAGTAGGATATTCTTCGATTAACTTATAGCTGAGTTTTTAATTTCCACGTTTCTCTCCTTCTTGTTTTGTATTTTTGTTGTCAGAGGTTTCAGCTATTCTGACATTTGAAGCGGACGCAAGACAAAAGATCGACCGGTACGTGACCGTGAGTCAACATCGAGTTTGCCCATTTCCTGTAGCCACTTTCAAAGGTGCAAATCTAGAACCACCCGAAATAGTTGGAAAAAAACTTAATTTTGACATAAAAATATCGTTCTTTGGTGTTGGCCCTCGCTGCCACGGGCTTATTCTCAGAATGGACAGGCCCTGGGTTGTTAGCGTTTTACGCTGGCACTGTTGGTCGGCAAAACCATTTCCTGTATCTGAACAATTTTTTTACTCTGCCAAGTGTTAAGGTTGCACAGGAAACGTTAAGCCGCGGCTACACGAGCGATTGTTTGCTTGCGATGGTGATGCGATTTTTTCAATTTTGTCGCGTCACCAGCGCGCGATGAAAATCGCAAGTGTAGCCACCCTTGAACGTCGCAAGAAAAAAATCGCGAGAAATTGAATGAGTTTAATTTTTCGCGATTCTTTTTCTGCGATTTTTTGAGCTGTCGCATCACCTGTGCGAGGGTGGCTACACGGGTGATTTTCACTGCGCGCTGGTGACGCGACAATTTAAAAAAAAATCGCATCACCATCGCAAGCAAAAAATCGCTCGTGTAGCCGCGGCTTTATAAGTATGTGTTTGCTGCCTGACAATTAGTATAATGAATGCGGCGATGGAGTATCCATGCCCAAACTTGCATCAATGGTTAGTCGCGAAGCCACATTCCTTTCTCTAATCGCTTGACAATTCTAAACGAAGATACAGTACTTTCAGGCGGTTGAAATGAGGTTTTTCGTAGAAACTCTATAGAAATTTCTGACTGCCGGGCATTTAGACCAGAATGAGATCCTTCCCGGCTGCCGCGCAAAAAGCACGCAGCTTAGAACTTTATCTCGTGTGTGGCAGAAACCGAGAGCAGTGCAGTAATAAAACAATTCATGTTATTTTTTTCTTTAGTCTTTTCTGTTGCAATCTTTGATAGGAAAACATCTTGTATAGAACACTTAACCACCGAAAAATGAATTGTACGTACGTTCCCTTGACTGATTTTAAGTGGCTCAAGTACACAGTGACTGTACAGTCAGCCAGTTAGGCCGCTCGGGACTTGATGTTCCCATAGGTCGTTTGAGTAGTAAATAGACCGATATCACATTTCTGATGAACAATAGATTTTGCCCGTCCACACTCGTCATCAGGATGAATTCTAGCTCCCATTGGATTAAGATCCTTTGTGTTTGCTCGTTTTGTGGACGAGGCTGGACGGGCAAATCTATTGTTCGCAACAAGCGTGATATTAGTCTATTATATGAAATTAGTCTTGAACAACACAGTCAACGAAGGGATCAAGAAAACGTATACATCTGGAAGGTTCCATATGGAGTTGTCAAAGACCCTTCTGCAGAATGATGTCAACAGTCTCCCGCCCCGTGTGTAGAGGTGGAATTTGTATGGTATAACTGGAGGTGAAGTGTTTTGCATGTATGTAAATATAAATTAAGGCTGCAGGAGATCGTATAATAATTCTTTTGTACAGTGTTTGTACTACCTGCTAGATATACCAGAAATCGTTGCAAGCATTCTCAGTGGTTAGGTCTAACTTTGAAAGGGTGCGAACTTTGTGTTTCTTGCACACTTTGCTGTGGGCTTTTTCAACTAAACTACTTCGTAGAAATACTGGGTGTGTTTGCGAGCTTTAGCAGTGATTTGTTGCAAGCGCCAAACATTATTCGAAAAGGACGCCAACTTTGTCTTTCTTGCACACTTTGCAGTGACGTCTTTCGAACTACTTGGTAGAAATACCGGGTGTGTTTGCGAGCTTTTGCCGCGATTTATTGCAAGCGCCAAAACTTATTCGAAAAGGACGCCAACTTTGTCTTTCTTGCACACTTTGCAGTGAGGTCTTTCGAACTACTTGGTAGAAATACCGGGTGTGTTTGCGAGCTTTTGCCGTGATTTGTTGCAAGCGCCAAAACTTATTAGAAAAGGCCGCCAACTTTGTCTTTCTTGCACACTTTGCAGTGAGGTCTTTCGAACTACTTGGTAGAAATACCGGGTGTGTTTGCGAGCTTTTGCAGTGATTTGTTGCAAGTGCCATAAATTATTCGAAAAGGACGCCAACTTTGTCTTTTTTGTACACTTTGCAGTGAGGTCTTTCGAACTACTTGGTAGAAATACTGGGTGTGTTTGCGAGCTTTTGCCGTGATTTGTTGCAAGCGCCAAAACTTACTCGAAATGGCCGCCAACTTTGTCTTTCTTGCCCATTTTGCAGTGAGGTCTTTCGAACTACTTGGTAGAAATACCAGGTGTGTTTGCGAGCTTTTGCAGTGATTTGTTGCAAGTGCCAAAAATTATTCGAAGAGGACGCCAACTTTGTCTTTCTTGCACACTTTGCAGTGAGGTCTTTCGAACTACTTGGTAGAAATACCGGGTGTGTTTGCGAGCTTTTGCCGTGATTTGTTGCAAGCGCCAAAACTTACTTGAAAAGGACGCCAACTTTGCCTTTCTTGCGCACTTTGCAGTGAGGTCTTTCGAACTACTTGGTAGAAATACCGGGTGTGTTTGCGAGCTTTTGCCGTGATTTGTTGCAAGCGCCAAAACTTATTTGAAAAGGACGCCAACTTTGCGTTTCTTGCACACTTTGCAGTGAGGTCTTTCGAACTACTTGGTAGAAATACTGGGTGTGTTTGCGAGCTTTTGCCGTGATTTGTTGCAAGTGCCAAAAATTATTCGAAAAGGACGCCAACTTTGTCTTTCTTGCACACTTTGCAGTGATTTGTTGCAAGCGCCAAACATTATTCGAAAAGGACGCCAACTTTGTCTTTCTTGCACACTTTGCAGTGAGGTCTTTCGAACTACTTGGTAGAAATACCGGGTGTGTTTGCGAGCTTTTGCCGTGATTTGTTGCAAGCGCCAAACATTACTGATTCGAAAAGGACGCCAACTTTGTCTTTCTTGCACACTTTGCAGTGACGTTTTTCGAACTACTTGGTAGAAATACCAGGTGTGTTTGCGAGCTTTTGCCGTGATTTGTTGCTAGTGCCAAAAATTATTCGAAAAGGACGCCAACTTTGTCTTTCTTGCACACTTTGCAGTGAGGTCTTTCGAACTACTTGGTAGAAATACCGGGTGTTTTTGCGAGCTTTTGCAGTGATTTGTTGCAAGCGCCAAAAATTATTTGAAAAGGACGCCAACTTTGTCTTTCTTGCACATTTTGCAGTGAGGTCCTTCGAACTACTTGGTAGAAATACCGGGTGTGTTTGCGAGCTTTTGACGCGATTTGTTGCAAGTGCCAAAAAGTATTCGAAAAGGACGCCAACTTTGTCTTTCTTGCACACTTTGCAGTGAGGTCTTTCGAACTACTTGGTAGAAATACCGGGTGTGTTTGCGAGCTTTTGCCGTGATTTGTTGCAAGCGCCAAACATTACTGATTCGAAAAGGACGCCAACTTTGTCTTTCTTGCACACTTTGCAGTGACGTCTTTCGAACTACTTGGTAGAAATACCGGGTGTGTTTGCGAGCTTTTGCCGTGATTTGTTGCAAGCGCCAAAACTTATTCGAAAAGGACGCCAACTTTGTCTTTCTTGCACACTTTGCAATGAGGTCTTTCGAACTACTCGGTAGAAACGCCACAAATATGTTCAAATTAGAAAAAAAACCCAGCAGGTGTGCTTGCTAGCTTTCGCAGTGATATGTTGCAAGCTCTAAACTATTCACGGAATGGATGCGGCACGAAAAGGATGCGAACTTTGTGTTTGCACACTTTAGAGTGAGGTTTTTCGAACTAATTGTTAGCAATACCGGGTGTGTCTGCGGGCTTTCGCAGTGATCTGTTACAAGCTCCAAAGTTATTTGGAAGGGGTGGAATTTTTTCAGTTTTGCAGAGCGATGGTTTCTGATTGCTTGTATGATTCGGTATTATGATTGGCTATTATGCTCGTCTTAGGTAGTTATTTCATCTTTTTTGCAGCTCTTCCTATTGATCTTTCAAGTGATTTGGCGGGGTGAAGGGATGTCGCATTTCTCCAGGCACATGTAAGGAACAGGAGGATCGAGTGAAATCAGCCTAACACCTAAAAATCGGAAATGGCATAGTATTTTCCGAAAATAACAAGGTGCAAGTAGTGTGAAATTTTAATTGTTATATGGATTGTGAGATGGATTCGTTTCCATTTTCTACCTAACAGCAAATGTGGTTTTGGTTATCCAAATTTCGTCATTGGCTAAAAACTTTCTCGCGAAAGTTAAACGCGGAATCACAACAGCATGAAATCTTTCTTGAAAATAGTTTTTCATTGGCTTTGATTACAAAGGAAGTATGAACATTAAAAGCTGGAAAAAATGAGCTGTGACCGTTTATGGTCATAGGTGAACTTAATCCAGCGACATCTTTCAGGACAATAACGGTTGCCCGAAGATGCAAGCCAAGAAAATATTTAAAGCATAAGGCTCTATCTTCCCCCTTGAGATCAGGCTCTTCCATCTCGAGGTGAGTAAAAAGTATGGTACTTTGTTTATAATGGTAATGACAACTAAATATAGGTTTCTCTAAACCAAGATGTCTATATTATTGTGTTTTTGCTGGCAAAAAATGAGAAAAACAAAGAAAACTAAAAACGACAACAAAATCCCCTTGCTGGCAAAAAGATTCGTCTCCTCAAAATGCTGGGAAAATAAACTTAAAAAATACTCCGTGGCTGGGAAAAAGAAACTGATAAGACGGGTCCTGGCTGGGAGCTACAAATGTTAGTTTTATTGCTAGCTGGCTCTGAAGAACGGATAAGTTTTTCCCACGGAAGTTAACAATTAACCAGAAATCTGTTTTCAGACGCTCACAAATCATTTTAGCCAAAAACGGTTCAATTCTAAAAAAATTGTCGTTGGGTACTCCTGATGTCTAAGCTTAACGTACAACGAAATATGTTTGTTAACAAACATGTGTTTTTCACACGTGGTGGCTAATTATAAACGCATAACAATGTTTGACCAAACAGCGGACCAAGTGATCTTTGAAATTTTCGACGTTATGTGGTTTATTTGGTTGCTTTTTACCGTTTGTGTACGATTGTTTTGTTGGGGTGGCTAAACGATCAAACATTTGTTCGTAATGCGAAAATTTGAATGAACATGTTTGATCTCAATCACACATGGAAAGCCATTTAATGCACTATGAGAGGTGGCTAAACGTTTAAACATGCTCTTCCAACGATGTTGGATGAAAATATTTGATCATTCTTAGATTGCTAAATTTGTTTTCGAACAAACTCACGCGTCGACTCTATTGTTTTCTTGTAATGTTTTGAGGTTTTTGAGCCACAGTCAACTATTGGCCTGTTGACTGCTCTAAGGGGCCGACCATTTAACTCTTGACGGGGGTGGGTGATTTCTGGTCAGCAAGAATTTTTTTTCCAGCAACATGGTGGGCAGGATATTTTTTTCCCTTCTAAATGCACTGCAGGATATTTTTTCCCCGCCTCATTTTTCTGCAGGATTTTTTTTTCCTCTAAAAAGGGTCATGTGTTTACATATCTACAAAATGTATTTACATTTACATCTTGGTCATTGCAGTAATAGTCCTAATATGGAGCTGCAAAGCCTTAAAATGTTGTAAGCTATACAAAATCATTCCTGTATAACTATGTTTTCGGAAAGTCATTCTTACACTCATTTTATATTATGTCATAATGTCATATTACAAAGGGATGTACCACAGGCAGATGTGAAAATGTTTGGTTTCTTAATTTAAAATATAGCCAAAAATAGCAAAAAGCAGTTCAGAAATGCTTATAGCATGGTAATTGCTGCTAGAATCATTAGTTACAATTTAAAAGTGGACTGAAATCTCCAAAACAAATGTGAAAGCAGAATTGAAGTTGGTGGATCATGGTCTAATTTGAAAAATAGCTCTAATAATTTTTGCTCAGCCGTTTTTTCAGTCCACTTCTAAACATGGTAAATGCTGTTAGAATCATTAGTTACAATCTAAAAGTGGACTGAAATCTTCAAAACAAATGTGACAGCAAACTTGAAGTCAGTTTATTATGGTCTAATTGAAAAATAGCTCTAATAATTTTTGATCAGCCTTTATTTATGGTTGACAACAGGAAAGATTTGGATCTGTTTCTTTTTATACTGAATATCTTTGTTTAAAAAAAATCTAAATGTCACAGTTGCCTTGCATGTGACAATCATAGAATAGTTTCATTTACTGCAGTTGCAGTTTTCAGCCATGTTTATTGCTGCTGTTAATTTTTATCTTGCAGCACAATTTTTATTCATGAAATATACAGCAATTTTTTTATACACCTATCAATGTCTTGCCCCAGCAGGGGGAGTGCGGGCATAAGTGGGGCATTTGACCTGTGAACTTTGTTCAAGGGAGGGGACGTTTTGAACAAGAATCAAGGATTTAGCCGAGGTTTGAAATGGCAGAGGGTGTGGAATTTGAAATTTATTGACCAAAAATATTTGAAAATGTCAATCGTCAATAGCCCCTGGGTATGCCTGCACTACCCCCATTGGGGCTAGACATTAATAGGTGAGTTACTAAAACATCGCAAAAATATTATATTAAAATAGAAAATAAGGCATTGCAAAAATATTATATTTAAATAGAAAATAATTACATGAAAATGTTTCTGTTAAAAATTAAAAAAAAAAATAATTTTCTTTATCTATTATTTCTTTAATAAAAAAAAATTACCTCCATCACTGCTTGTTATAAGGTAATAATGCATTGTACATATGAAGCAATAATTCTGCAGCATCACCAAATCCAGAGTTTCAAAGAGACCAAGGGAAGAGAATGGTTGCAGTTTGGCTTTTCTTCCGACAAGCGCTTCCAGGAATTTTTTTTTTTTCAAAATCCCCCTCCCCCCTCCCCCTCCCCCCTCACGGGGTCGGCCCCTAAACACAAATTATTGGCGCAAGGAATGCCATGCGGTGTTGCTTAATACCAGTAAAAAATAATAATCGGGTTGTTCCTAAAACGCGGAGTGCAGAGTGCGGAGTGCGGAGTGCGGAGTGCGGAGTCATCAAAAAGAAAAAATGGGAAATGGCAAAAATGGGAAAAAGAAGAAATATTAAAAACAGACGAAATAAAAATGATATAAATACAAACGAGTACAAAAATTCAATATAAATACAAATAAAATATAATAATAAGGAGGAAACCTAATATTTTTCTCTGACAACAACCCAAAATAATTGGAATAAGAAATAAATAAAAATCGATAAAAACGAGAGCATTTTGTGATCCGTAATGAGTACAAGGTTTCTGTGGGTTATTCTTTTTTCCAGAGTTTTAATTATTTATTTCATTTCTGATGCACTGTTTGTCACAACTTGCGTTCGTGACGATAAAATTCTTGCAAGCAACATGTAGCTGAGCCAATCAGAAGTAGAGGTCCCCACATACACACGAAGAAAAAATCGTGCACGCACCAATAATAATAACTCGTTGCGTGGAAAATTCTGGGCTAATTCCTGTAACGAATTTGTGCCAGGTTTAGCACTCGAACAGATGTCACGTCACGAGCACGTTTACTGTTTAGCTAGCCATGTCTGACACTGGTCAAGGTTAGTCGATTGATATGTTATTGGACACTGCTTTTCCTTTGAAGGCTTCCTTTAGCTTTGTTTAAAATGACGATTAAAATGAATATTAATTATTGTCTTAACCCTAGATAAGGAACATCCGCTGGTGATAAGCGACGAAGAAAGGTAAGTCTCTTTGTAAGATTATCCCTCAACTATAATTACATCGCTCAATATTGAGTCATAAAAACATATTTAGTACACACACAATTAATAATTCTCTCTACTTTCGCTTTTCTTAGTTCTTCGCATCACTCGCCATCAGTGAATTCATCGCCAAATCAAAGGTATGTTTTCGGTTAAGTGTGACTCATCACTATTTCCCTTCGCTACGGTGGATAATCAAGTGTCGATTATATTACAGCATGAATGAAAAGATATAAAAAGTCACGGTCTAAAATCATTCCGTTCATCAACAAACTATTTCTTCAGTAATAAAAGCCATAATTTCTCCTAATTGTGCATTTTAAGCGGTAGTAAGTGATAACAGACCCAGCAAAGGATGTTTAAGTGACAACAAACGAAATGAGATGCTGTGATGTTTCAAAATAAATCGCCAAGTGCTTTATTATTATGTGCCAATAATTG